>RXON01005062.1:0-46007 GCA_009667805.1 Leptobrachium leishanense
TGGGTTCCGAGGGATGCAGGTACAGAAGGCAGCAGACTGAGGATTCTGCGAGGTGCAGGGCAGCATGTCGAGGATTCGTCAGCGGACTGAAGATTCTGCGAGGTGCAGGGCAGCAGACTCCGAGGAATGCAGGTACAGAGGACAACGGGAAGAGGATTCTGCGAGGTGCAGGGCAGCAGGTCGAGGATACCTCAGCGGTCTGAAGATTCTGCGAGGTGCAGGGCAGCAGGCTCCAAGGAATGCAGAAACAGAGGGCAACGGAATGAGGGTTCTGCGAGGTGCAGGGCAGCGGTTGAGGATTCGGCAGCGGGCTGAAGGTTCTGCGAGGTGCAGGGCAGCGGTTGAGGATTCGGCAGCGGGCTGAAGATTCTGCGAGGTGCAGGGCAGCAGGCTCCGAGGAATGCAGGAACAGAGGGCAACGGAATGAGGGTTCTGCGAGGTGCAGGGCAGCGGTTGAGGATTCGGCAGCGGGCTGAAGATTCTGCGAGGTGCAGGGCAGCAGGCTCCGAGGAATGCAGGAACAGAGGGCAACGGAATGAGGGTTCTGCGAGGTGCAGGGCAGCGGTTGAGGATTCGGCAGCGGGCTGAAGATTCTGCGAGGTGCAGGGCAGCAGGCTCCGAGGAATGCAGGAACAGAGGGCAACGGAATGAGGGTTCTGCGAGGTGCAGGACAGCGGTGGAGGATTCGGCAGCAGGCTGAAGATTCTGCGAGGTGCAGGGCAGCAGGCTCCGAGGAATGCAGGAACAGAGGGCAATGGAATGAGGGTTCTGCGAGGTGCAGGGCAGCGGTGGAGGATTCGGCAGCAGGCTGAAGATTCTGCGAGGTGCAGGGCAGCAGGCTCCGAGGAATGCAGGAACAGAGGGCAACGGAATGAGGGTTCTGCGAGGTGCAGGGCGGCGGTTGAGGATTCGGCAGCAGGCTGAAGATTCTGCGAGGTGCAGGGCAGCAGGCTCCGAGGAATCTGTGGAAAGTTGGCACAGCGGGCAAGAAATGCTGGAGGAAACAAAATAGATTAATGTTCTTAGGCAGGAACAGGCGGTAGCTCCCTGTCAGCTTGGTGTTTACCAAGGTAATGCAGAAGCATTGGACCTTGGGAGTGGTTCCTTTTTGTAGAGGGGAATAAGGGTGCATTAGCCAGCACCTGGTTGCTGGATCAGCCTGGTTGTAGAGGAATTACCAGTCTCCTTACAGGAAACTGGCTTGCTTTTAGGTTTCCTGCGGCGCTGGCGTCTCGGGGCATTACATGCATTACATGAAGTAAGACCAGACGACTATAAATCTTTATTAAGACAAACAAACATGTAAACAGAAATAAGTTTTGTCAAAAGGGGTAGAGTAAATGAACAACAGGGGAGGGAAATACTCGCCTCTGTGTCCTTAATAAAATTCAAACTTTCCGTTATAAAATAGGAAAATAAGATCATTTTAAGGCAGGACACGGAGGCTCATATTTACAAGTTCAAAGTCATAAAAGGACAAGTCAAACAGTCAAGGTGTCAGTAGCGGGTTTAAAATAAAAATCTCGAAAAGTGGACTCTCTAGACCAGGGGTCAGCAACCTTGGCTCCCTGATGCTTTGGGAACTACATCTCCCACAATGCTCCATCACCCATTAGGCTGACTGAGCCACATGGGAAATGTAGTTCCCAAAACTTCAAAGAGCCAAGGTTGCTGACCCCTGCTCTAGACCAATCAGCTGAACGTAACAAATCTTCCAATCTACAACCAGAAGCAACCGCCCTGGAGGCTACAGCGCTACGAACTGAGTGTGCACCAAAAAGTGATACATCAATACCTGCCAAATCTAAAATCCAACAAATCCTCCGTGCTAAAGTGGGTGAGTTAACTGGAAGGAACGGTACCTTAAAAGAAACAAACAAGGGGGAAACCTCTTCCTGCCGGAAAACCAAAGTACCTGCTTTGTACTCTTTGAGACAACGAACTGGGCATAATAACGGCTGGACTGGAAAAGCGGGAAAAAACGCATGATGTTTAGAAGTTTTGGTAGGTCTAGAAATATCAAAATGTACCCCGTCGGGTAGAAAGGAACGCACTCCAACATCAAGAGCTCTAACATCCCCAACGCGCTTACATGAAACTAAACATAACAACAACAAAAGCTTAGCAGATAATTTACGTAGAGATAAACCCTCATTATCAGGCCAAGAAGTTAGAAAACGTAAAACGATCGTAACATCCCATGTAACCACGTACCGAGGCAACGGAGGGCGAGTCAAACGGGCCCCTTTAAGCAAACGACATACTAAGGGATGACGACCAGCAGGAAGACCGTCAAAACCTAAATGTAAGGCTTGTGCACCGATTTGTTTTTCGGTTCGATTCGGTTTGGTTCGTTCGGATTTTGTAAATTTTCGTTTCGACTCATTTCGGCCGATTTCCATTTCGGTTTGGTTCGTTTCGTTTTTCGTATCGACTTTTTTTCCGCGATTTCTGAACTTTTTGTGTTTTTCGGAACGTCTGTTCTCCTCGTTTCAAAGTGTCTATTCGTTTTGACGTAAACTAATGGTTTTTCGGATACGATACGGTAATTCTGCCATTGAGATTTCTCATGTTTTACAAGAAGGATACATTGAGATTTCTCATTTTTTACAAAAAGGATACATTGAGATTTCTCTGGTTTCCCGGGAAAGATACATTGAGATTTCTCTGGTTTTACGAGTAGGATACATTGAGATTTCTCATGTTTTGCAAGAAGGATACATTGAGATTTCTCACTTTTTACAAAAAGGATACATTGAGATTTCTCATGTTTTACAAGAAGGATACATTGAGATTTCTCTGGTTTTCCAGGAAGGATACATTGAGATTTCTCAGTTTTTTCAGGAAGGATACATTGAGATTTCTCTGGTTTTTCAGGAAGAATACATTGAGATTTCTCTGGTTTTTCAGGAAGGATACATTGAGATGGGAATGATACGAACTTTAATTACAGAATCAGCCATATAAATACGATGTCCGAAATTACTGAAATGGAGCCGAAATCACGAATGGAACGAAAATGAATTTCGATTTTACACATTTCTAGTCCATTCGAAAATTCCAAAAAGTTTTCGTTTCGGCTCGAAAATTTGTTCGGATCTGCCGTTTTCGGATCCGAAAATTTTCAGAAAACCGGCGAATCCGAATGCACGAATCAGGAAATTTCGTGAAAATTCCGAAACCCGAAACGCACATCCCTACTAAATGTCCTGCCGAGATAGCCGAACGGAGAACATTAAGGGACCTGTAGGCAGAGCCCGAATCAAACATAGATGATTGATTAGCTCCCACCTGGACTTAGTTCCTTCCTAAATGATCTCAAACAGCTCCCATGGTATAGAATAAACCTAATCCCAGACCTGGACTGTGCAATTGAATACTTTCAAACCGAGCTCCTGAAAGTCTGGAACACCCATACCCCACTGCGCAAAGTGCGAGTAAAAGGGGCCCATCTCCCCTGGGTTACAGCTGACCTCACGCATATGTACCAGCTTAGAGACTCCCTGTGGTCAAAGTTCAAGAGTACTGGATCCATGGACGATCACTGTAAATACCGAAAATGCCGGAATGAATGCACAAAAGAAACAAAAATGGCTAAAGCCCAATACTTCAATGAAAATTTAAACAATAACATCAAACCCCAGAAATTTTTGGAAAATCATAAATAACATACAAGCACCCCCCAGCCACTCCCAACCAGCTGCTTTAAAAGTAAACAACCAAACTGTAAAACACCCCCTAGATGTAGCAAATGCTTTTAATAATTATTTTGTTGGATGCGCCACCGCCCTGATTGCTAAACTAGGAAATGACACGCAATCAGAAATGCCGCACGCAGGTCAGGACCCACCAACAGTGCAAAGACCCCGTAACGCAGAGAAATTCAGTTTTAGGCCAGTGCCTGTCAGTGCCATCACTAAACTTCTCCGTAACCAAAAAATGAAATACCAGTCTGGACCTGATCAAATCCCAGCAATGCTGCTGAAAATCAGTGCACCAGCAATTGCAAAACCTGTCGCAACCCTGATTAATGAATCACTGGCGACTGTATACATACCCAAACTCTGGAAGACTGCAAGGGTGGTACCTATCCATAAAAGTGGAGACAATACTTTGGTATCCAACTACCGCCCAATATCACTGCTCCCTGTAATGTCAAAAATTCTGGAAAAATGTGTCTACACTCAATTACGTGATTATTATCAGTATCAGAACTATTTAACCCCAGATCAATCAGGCTTTCGTCCAAACCATTCAACTACAACTGCCCTTTTAAAAGTTTGTAATGATATCCAAGCTGGCATGGAACAAGGAAATCTAACTGGAGCCATCTTCCTTGATTTTGCCAAGGCTTTTGACACAGTAGACCATGGCATCCTATTACAAAAACTTAAGAACTCTGGTATTGGTGATAGTACATTAACCTGGTTCCAATCATATGTGTCTGATAGGTCTCAATTTGTGTCCATTTCTGACAGCACTTCCCTCCCCCTCCCAGTCACGTGCGGTGTACCCCAAGGCTCGATACTTGGCCCCCTGCTATTCACAATATTCATAAACGATCTGCCCAATGTCTGCAAAGCTTCTACTGTACACATGTACGCAGACGACACTGTAATCTATACCAGCAAACCAAATCTCCCACAGCTGGAGGCAGTGCTGCAAGAACAATTCACAGGGGTAGAAAAGTGGATCGCAAATAACAAACTTTTTCTAAATACTGACAAAACTGTTACAATGCTCTTTGGAACCGCACCTAAACTACACAAATTGCAAACACCCCATCTATGTGTTGGGACAAAATCAAATGGCACGCTGACCACAGTCACTTCTCTCAAATACCTAGGTATGTGGTTAGACCCAAATCTATCTTTTGGCCCCCACATCGAAAAACTCTCATCTAAACTCTACCCCAAACTAGGTGCCCTGTACAGAAACAAATCCTGCCTGAGCCCCGCGGTAAGAAAGCAGATTGTACAACAAATGCTTATGCCAGCCATTGAATACGGAGATGTAGTGTATGCAGCCGCCCCGCAAACACACCTCCAGAAACTTACTACATTGTATAACTCATTCTGTCGCTTTGTGCTACAATGTAACTACATGACACACCATTGTGACATGTTAAAAGAACTAAACTGGCCATCACTGGACTCTAGACGCACCCTTCACCTTTCCAACCTGGTGTTTAAGAGCTTTTCTGGGAAGCTACCACCCTATCTGAATATGCTGCTTCCCCCGGCAGTTCCCTCATCCTATAACCTCAGATCCAGGACCAGCACCTTACTTGCAATACCGCAATACAAAAAGAAAATGTCTAGATCCTCATTTTCCTACAGAGCACCGCAAATATGGAATAACCTCCCAGACGCCATCAAATCTTCCCCCAGTCTAAAGTCCCTTAAGACTTCCCTATTAACATACCTCAATACGAAATGCACCTGTAAACATGTAGCATAATGACTTTATTTCCTCCATATTTATTTTTCTGTTAATCTGTATATTTGGTCTTGTGTTAATATCTTGCATTTTACTATTTTTTTGTATTTCTGGAACCACTCAATGTTCTCGAACCCAGGACATACTTGAAAACGAGAGAAATCTCAATGTATCCTTCCTGGTAAAATCCTTTTATAAATAAAATAAAATAAAAATAAAAAATTAAGGACATCATTTAAAGGTGCTGAAAAGGGATTCTGATTCCGTTCAGCACACCAACCAGACCATTTGTTCCAAGAAGATCGGTAGATTCCTCTGGTTCCAGGAGCCCAGGATCATTTGAGTAATGCTGTGGACGATTCTGAAAAACCAGCTTCCGGTCCTCTGATCCAGAGATTAACCAACCCAGGAGGGGCAAGTTGTTGGATAGTATTAGTGGGTGAGGATTCCCTTCCGCATCCAGAAGTAGGTCCTGAGATTGTGGTAATAAACGAGGGACGTCTATAGTCAGATCCATCAGTGACGGAAACCATGCCTAAGCGGGCCAAAAAGGAGTCACCAGAACTAGGGTGGCACATTGAGTCCGTACATTGGCTAGTACCTTGGGAATCAGGATAAAAGGAGGAAAGGCATAATGACGATTCCTTGACCAATCTTGGAGAAGAGCATCTGTGGCTGCTGCTTCTGGGTCTGGCCGCCATCTGTAGAACGTCGACAGCTTTGCATTCAGCTGGGAAGCAAAGAGATCCGTGTGGAAAGGACCACACAGACGAGAAAGCTCTGAAAAGACTGAGAATCGAAGAGACCAATCTCCTGCGTCTTGGAGATGTCTGGAGTTCCAATCCGCCACCACATTTGAAAGAGCTGGTATGAACTGTGCCCGAACATATAGATGTTGCTGGAAACAGAAATTCCAGAGACGTCGAGCCATCTCCGTAAGTTGGATTGAACGAGGACCTCCTAATCAGTTGATGTATTGAACCGCCGGAAAGTTGTCCAAGCGAAGTAGCAAATGGTGATTTGTGTTCTTATGAATATAATGAATAGGTTATCAGACAATGGTTGATAATGGCCCCGTATATATTTATATAAGGTTATCAGATCCCCTCTAAGGCCCCGTATATATTTATATAAGGTTATCAGATCCCCTCTAAGGCCCCGTATATATTTATATAAGGTTATCAGATCCCCTCTAAGGCGCTGTTTCTCTAAACTAAACAGGTTTAAGCTTGTTAGTCTTTCCTCATAACTTAACCCTTCCATTCCCCTTATTAATTTAGTTGCCCGTCTCTGCACTTTTTCTAGCGCTATAATATCTTTTTTTAAGACAGGTGCCCAAAATCACACGGCATATTCAAGGTGCGGCCTGACCATTGATTTATACAGAGGCAAAATTATGTTTTCATCCCGAGAGTGAACTCCCCTTTTAATGCCAATACTTTGCTGGCCTTGGCGGCTGCTGTTTGACATTGCACATTGTTACTTAGTTTGAAGTCTATGATTATTCGCAAATCCTTCTCCTGCTTGGATTTCCCTAACTCCGTACCATTTAGGGTATAAGTTGCTTGTGTGTTCTTCACTCCAAAGTGCATAACTTTGCATTTATCTACATTAAATTTAATCTGCCATTTAAGTGCCCAGTCCCCCAATCTATCTAAATCCCTCTGCAGCGAAGTAACATCCTGATCACATTGTATTACTTTTCCTAGTTTTGTGTCATCTGCAAACACTGATACATGACTTTCAATGCCTATCTCAAGGTCATTTATAAATAAATTGAATAGTATTGGTCCTATAACAGACCCCTGAGGGACACCACTTACCACTGGTGTCCATCTTGAAAATGTACCATTTATGACCACTCTCTGTACCCTATCTTTTAGCCAGTTTTCTATCCAAGAACAAGTATTTTCATCTAGACCATTTTTTCTTAATTTAAATAGTAACCTTTTGTGTGGAACTGTGTCGAAAGCTTTGGCAAAATCTAAGTAAATCACATCCACTGCGACCCCCTGATCTATACTTCTACTTACTTCCTCATAGAACGTAATTAGGTTAGTCTGACATGATCTGTGTTTCATGAAACCATGCTGATTTTTGCCAATTACATTATACCTCCCAATAAATTCCTGAACATTATCCCTTAGTAACCCCTCAAATACTTTCCCAGCCACAGATGTTAAGCTCACAGGTCTATAATTCCCAGGCACAAATTTTAAACCTTTCTTAAATATAGGGACCACGTCAGCTTTTCTCCAATCCTCTGGTACGATTCCTGAAAGAAAAGAATCTCGAAAGATTAAGAACAGAGGTTTACATATTTCAACACATAGCTCCCTCAGTACTCGCGGGTGAATTCCATCTGGCCCTGGGGCTTTATTCACATTCACATTGTTTAATTTCTGCAAAACCTTGTCCTGAGTCAACCAGTCACTTTGTATTAGTAAGTTTTTATTAATGAATTGCATGTCTCCTGTTATAGGTTTCTCTTTGATAAATACTGAAGAAAAATAATCATTTAAAATTTCTGCCTTATCCTGATCTTCAGTTAACAATAACCCTGACTCAGATTTTAGTGAACCTACATTTTCACTCTTGGGTTTTTTAGAATTTATGTAGCTAAAGAATCTTTTAGGGTTGGTCTTGCTCACTTTGTCTATTTCTTTTTCATTTTCTAGCTTAGCCCATCTAATCGCATTTTTACATGCTTTATTGGCTGCCCTATATGCTTTATAGGATGCCTCAGATTTATCACATTTAAAAGCTTTAAATGCCTTCTTTTTATTTTTCATTTCCTTAGTTACCTTCCTACTAAGCCACATTGGTTTCAGTCTGTTTCTTTTATATTTATTAACCAGTGGAATATATAGTGACGGGTACTTTTCTAGTGTTTGTTTAAAGATATTCCACTTATCCTCAGTGTTTTTCCCGTGAAAGAGTTTCTGCCAGTCAATGACATTCAGAGCTTCCTTTATTTTAATAAAGTTGGCCTTTTTAAAATGATATGTTTTAGCTGCCCCTTATGAAAGTGTTTTTTTGAGTTTATTTCAAAAGACAAATATAGCCTTACGGTGTTCAGCCGACAAAGCGGCATTGGCATTACCAAAAAGACACATAGTCCTTTGGAGCCAACCCCCCACACCCTCGTGATTTAGAGGTTTTCCAGATAGTTTGGAATCTTCTACCATCTCATATAGGGGGGTCAAAGGACCCGACATGTCCAGTAACTTATCTTGGCACATGCGAAGTGCTTGGTCTATGCCTTTTTTAATTACCCAACCTCGTCTACCTAAAAAGTTTTACAAAATGTTCGTCAACAGTTGGCGTGACGCACGTTTTACCCACTGTAATGGGACGGGGGCACTCCGCTCTAAGAGTGGCTCTGGTAGGTTTATCTAGGGGAGCCCTGAAATTGGCGTCAATCCATTGAGCCACGTGAGGTAAAGGGTACCAGTCGGAAGAATGAGGGTGAGACAGCGACTGGGGGTGAAATAAAGGGTTACCCAAAGGCTCATAATTTCTTTTTCAGGGACCCCCGGAAAAGCAGGTTGGACCTCATCTCCCTCTAATTGAAGGTCATACTCTGGGGCGTAGAGTTCTAAAATCTCTTCTCTCCATTGCTCTCCCTCCTCCTCCTCAGAATCTGGGTAATCCCAAACCATGGTATGGAATTTAGGTTTTTTGGGGAGAGCAACCGCATTGTTCGCCTCGCGGTCAGAGGGTCTTTTTCTAGTGGGGGGTTTTGAGGTCTCAGGCAGTTGCACGGGGGTGCCAGCCCCTCTAGCGCTCTGATGGTCAGGCGCGGTCACTTGCGGAGTATGAGAACCCGCGGTCAATAACGGAGCCTGAGCGTCCGTGTTAATCTCTGGTGAGTGGGGTGCAGAGCGTATATCAGGGCATGGGTTTATTATAACAGAAGGGTTACCATGGCGATTGAAGGAGGCTGAAATATTGGTTACAGCGCTTTGAATTTTATATAGGGAGGCTTGTAAGGCAGAGAGCCGCAGGTCTTGGTCTCCCCTGTTCAGACGTGATTGTAAGTCTGCATAGTGTTCCATAGGGGGCAGTCTGTTGTACAGGGATTCGTGGTCGGACGTTTCAGACCGTTCTGGGCAGTTATGCACAGCGGGCTTTGAGAGCGACATTCTCCTCAGAGAAAAGAGCGCCAACATTTTTAAGTTTTTCCGCCGCACCACACGCCGCGAGAGATGCGCGGAACTGGGCGGGGCTACACGCTGCGCGAGCGGCGGCCGGAATGAGCGCAGACCGCGGGAGGTGAAAACTGATTTCAGTAAGCCTGAAAATCCTAAAGCCAGCGGTCAGAGCGCTATGCCAGTTAACAAAGAGTAGAAAACTGTAAATACAATAATACATTTTATGCTCACACTCCAAACTCCCGAGAGGAGAATCAGGGAGGCTGGAGGAAAAATACTTATCTCTCTGACGAGCAGCAAAAAAGTGGCACGCTCTCGATGGACATATATACAGCATGGAACGGACTATGAGTTGGTGGGGGGGGGCTACTTATGGATTGTACCAAGTAACACTTGTTCAATTTTTCTTTATTCTTAAGTTTCTTATATATATATATACACTTGCTGCTATTTAATAAAAGCAAGAAAGAGATGCAAATATGAGCCTCCATGTCCTGCCTTAAAATTGGGGGTTAATAAGCTGAAGTGTTCAGGGTGCATAGAGTGTCCCTTTTAAATAATTTCATGAACAAACTGAGTGGGAGGAGGGACTGGAGGTGGAAGGGAGTGACTTTGTTCATGTGACTTGACCTGAGTGTGAGAGGGAGTGGGTATGGACAAAAGACCAGATCTGAGTGTGGGAGTGAGTTTGGGGAAAGGAACCAGACCAAAGGGAGGGAATGGCAGTTCCCTGACCTAAGATGGTGTGGCAGGGATGGTGGGGTGGTAGCACAGGACTCCAGCTCCTTCACCCAGTGGCAGTATCCTATGTTTTGTGTTCTAGTTTTGCTACTGTAGTTAACGGAATAAATACAAACTGGTTGTGTCTGACATAACCCTGGAACTAAATCATACCTAGTAAAGCAGCGGCGCGTCTTCTCCAATCAGCTCCGACGCTGAGGATATACACGTTTAACTCAGTCTGACTCTAAACAGTGTGTGCTGCACACAGGACCAGTAATCCATAATGGAAATAGCTGACAACTATTTTAGTTGTCGATTAATCGATTAGTTGTTTCAGCCCTAATATATATATATATATATATAAAAATAAGTTTGCAAACTCCCAGAGTAATGTGATGCGATGATACCGTGTTGTATTAAGCTGATACTTAAAAGACGAGCTTTAACGAGATTTCCTTCCTTTCTCAAGTGTTGCTTAAGACGGAGATTAAGAGGAAAACGCTCAGAACCTTCTCTTTATCATTTAAAGCAATTTCAGCAAACACCAGAGGCGTGTTCAGTTACTCAGCCGCTGCAAATGCAACGGATTTTTACATTGGTCATTTGTTTTTAACACTCGAGGGGAAGAAGCCCGTTTTGTTTGGTAACTAGATTTCTGCCATTTCTAAAAGAGGCCCCAGGTGGAAGGTGCGATTGGTGTCCAAGAGCTAACAAGCAAACTGCCACTTTATTTGAAAAATAAAAGAAACACAGGGAAAAAAACAGTTGGGACACCCCCCCTCCCTTCCAGAATACACTACAGGTGTGTCACAATAATATTTAACCCCTGCAGCCTTGGTCTGTCACAGTCACTTTCCTCATTCTGCACTGAGCGCCCCCTGCAGGTGGTTTTGTTAGAAGCAGAGCTGCAGCGCCTCTTTCCTCGTTATCCTCCACTGATCGCCCCCTGCAGGTGGTTTTCTTAGAAGCAGAGCTGCAGCGCCTCTTTCCTCATTATCCTGCATTGAGCGCCCCCTGCAGGTGGTTTTCTTAGAAGCAGAGCTGCAGCGCCTCTTTCCTCATTATCCTGCATTGAGCGCTCCTGCAGGTGGCTTTGTTAGAAGCAGAGCTGCGGCGCCTCTTACCTCGTTATCCTGAACTGAGCGACCCCTGCAGGTGGTTTTGTTAGAAGCAGAGCTGCAGCGCCTCTTTCCTCGTTATCCTGCACTGAGCGCCCCCTGCAGGAGGTTTTGTTAGAAGCAGAGCTGCGGCGCCTCTTTCCTCGTTATCCTGCACTGAGCGCCCCCTGCAGGTGGTTTTGTTAGAAGCAGAGCTGCAGCACCTCTTACCTCGGCCCTGTGGGATTACTGAGGAAGCTTCAATCGATGTGGTAATTTTCGTGTCCGTCACGTTTTGCCTCCCTCTACCCGTGGATATATAAGCAATTCTACAGGTGAAGGATTTCTCATTAAATGGGAGATTACTCGTCACTGGAAAAACACAAATAGAAGCTAAATACCTAATAAAATAACATTTATTTATAAAGTGCCAACATATTCTGTAGCGCGGTACAATAAAAACACAAGCAGAAGCTAAAGACCAAATAAAATGACAATTGTTTATAAAGCGCCAAAATATTCTGCAGCGCAGTACAATACAAATAAAGATTTTCTTTAACTTGATTTTTTTTTAAATTCTAATACTTTTTGTGAAAATTTTACACTTTGTAGCTTTTTTTTATCCTCTTAATTTCTGGATAAAACTCTTGCCATCAGGCTGGTTAAAGGAACATCTGGATTTATTTATTATTATTTTTAATATCATGTTTTAAATCTAAAAAGTAGAATTAACAGAAACAGATAAATCAACAGACAGAAAGACCGATGTAAAAAGAGCGATATAAACAGTTAGCCAAAATAATACATAGACAGAGAGACTCACAGACAGAGACAGACAGAGGGAATTCATTCACATTCTGTGTATGTGTCTGCTTCCTGATCATTGCTTTGTTCTGTTTAATCTGTGCACTTTATTAAAAGGAATATATTGGATTAAATGGTTGATATTTTTTATGGGTTCATCTTTGCAATGTTCCTCTCCTGTAACAACTGATGTCACAATGTCCCTCCCCTGCACAGATGATGTCACAATGTCCCTCCCCTGCACAGATGATGTCACAAAGATTCTATCCTGTACATGTTTATGTCTCAAAGTTCTTCTCCTGTACAGCTGATGTCCCTTTGTGATGTCAGCAGATTGTGACATCACACACACACGCAGTATAAAGTGCACGGTTCAGCTCCTCTGGGCCATATCGCTTTTGAGCAGCAGTTGGTAGAAGACTTGCAGCAGTTTTTGAAGCAGTTTTTACAAATCAGATAAAGATGGGGAACACCTCGAGTGTTCTCTGTTGTGCCCCGTGTCGACGTTCTAGGAGAGTTGTAAGTAAATCTTCAGTTTTGTTTTCATTCTACATAAACTGAGCACGATCACATAAACCCAAACTATGTAGAAATAACAGGGTACACTAACCCCCCCCAGGAGAGATTTTACGGGTCAATCCCTGGAGTAAACTTAACCCAGATTTGATTTAATTGAACAAATGTAAATAAATGGAAAGCTGCACCATAGCACACGGCTCCTGCACAGACATTACAAAAAAGCCGCTTTTACACAAAGAAAGGGAAATCTTCATAAAATACATCATTTTCTTTGGATTTAAACCTAAGCCTTTCCATAAAAATCATGTGATTTCTGTGATCTAACCATTAGAAGTAAATTGCATGAAACGTCAGAATACAGAGACGAGGCGGCCATAGCAGCCTCATAGAACCAGATTAATGATGGATATATTGTACTTCTGACAAGGTGTGAGTGATGTCTGTTAGTTCCAGCATTTTAGGGATAGGTCGGCATAATAAATCCAAACATACATAATACATACATAATAAACCCAAACATCCAGTAATCTAGGAGTGATAGTTCTGTAGTGAGTGCAATAGGAGGTGTAATAGAATAAATATTGTAGATGTATCAGAAGGGAGAGGAAAATTATAGAATAGCTGTAAGACAGACACAGTGAATTCATGAACAAGCTGGTGAGGAGACCTCCGTGTTTTTAGTTTTTTAACAATAACTTTAGAATAAAGTAACATTTTTGTGCATTTTTGGATATTTTCGAGTAAAAAATTATATGTAGTAATGTTTGATGAGAAATTATACATTGTTACATTAATTGGGGACCGTTTACTTATGTGTTGTTAAGGAAGTCATGATGTTGATACATTCTTATGGCAACACTAAGGGCTTGTTGATGTGTTAGGGAAGCCATGTTGTGGATATATTGCTGTGGCAACACTAAGGGCCTGCTGACGTGTTTAATTAAGGAGATCATGTGGTGCATTGCTGATTGAACTATGCTTGTAGGGTGTGTATATAAACCAGTCATAGTGATGTATGTTTTATACTGATGGAAGTCCCTGCGAGGACTGAAACGTCAAATTAATAAAAGAAACGTTTTTTCATTACTGAGTCTCCGTGTGGCGGGTTATCGTATAAGTAACAATGTATATAAGCATACAAATAAGCAATAAGTCAAATACTGTAACCTTAATGAGAATGTGACACTGGTATCAGAGAGCCAGGGCCAGGAACCCAATGTTTTGGGTGGAAAGTCTTCTCCCAGGAGCAGCATTACCGTTTTTGCTGGATCTTGCTCTATGAAAAATGTAAAAAAATTATTTGGGATTTTGGATTAATATACAGTTGTTAGGGATGCACTGGTACCACTTCAAGACAGAGTACCGATACTTTTATTTAATGTCATGTGACCACTTTTCAATAAGAACAGACCTCAAATAAAATGCCCCAGCTCATACATATATATATATTGCCCCAGCTCTCACACATATATTGCCCTAGCTCTCACATATATACTGCCCCCAGCTCATTAATATTGCCCCCAGCTCATAAATATATTGGTCCCAGCTCACACATGTATTGACCCCAGCTCACACATATATAGCCCCCAGCTCACACATGTAATGCCCCCAGCTCACACATGTATTGACCCCAGCTCACACACACACACACATATATATATATATATATATATATAGCAACCAAAGTATATGGAGCACTCTTGGACTTTGTGTAAAATACAATGATATACCTTGATAAAGGCTCTGAGGAGCCGAAACGTTGTTTTTCTTTTAATGATTCTTTATTACATTTTTGTATTTTATACAAAGTCCCAGAGTGCTCCATATCCTTTGTTTGCTATATCTGATTTTGCATGGACGGCACCTGGGCAATTTTTGCATCTTATATGCTGGAGACTAAGTGCTGTTCCCTAACCGGATACATATATATATATATATATATATTGCCCCCAGCTCACATATATATATTGCCCCCACCTCACACATATATTGCCCCAGCTCACACATATATTGCCCCAGCTCACATATATATATTGCCCCCAGCTCACACATATATTGCCCCCAGCTCACACATATATTGCCCCAGCTCACATATAGATTGACCCCAGCGGTGTCTCCCGCTCTACCAGGCTCCTCCGAGCGCTTTTCCTCCTTCGAGCGTCCGCCAGTAAAGTTTGCAGCGCAGCTGCTCGTTGGGAACCGCGCACAAGCCGTGGTGTCGCAAGATCTCAAGAGTTCACGTGACCTCGTGAACTTCTCAATCTCGCAGCTGGTGGATCCCAGGCGAGCCGCCGGGCTAATACCTTTTGCCAGCAGGCGCTCGGAGGGGCCTGGCAGAGTGCCATTCAAACACTGCCCCACAGATGCCGGCCAGCAAGCCAGCCCAACGCTGGCTTCCGGTATCGTGGCATCTGCACGAGAACCAAGTACTCGTGCTGATCCCGGTATCGGCATTGACACAGATTTATCGGTGCATCCCTAACAGTTGTGTTATTTTAATGCTAATTAAATAAAGTTGTGGTTTTTTATTCTTTGGCGCATTGTACCTATTGATGATTGCATGGTAGTACAGGATATTGAGGGGTTAACTATATATTATTTTGTCAATTTTAAGTCACTGAATATCACTAAGCCTGTATATATATTGAGGATCCTGATCTTTGGCTGATTCTATGTAACGGAATAAGGAACATTTTTGGGGAAAAGTAATAATACATGTATGCAGATTACAAACCATCTCCCCTATACAGCTCTGTGTGATCATTCTTACAGCTCATTATTTAGTAGATAAGCCCTGAAACATTTCATTTTGTTTCTTGTTCTCCGTTTTGGTTGGAGTATTTGATTCATGTTTTTAACTGTTCTATGGTTTTCTGATTGTCTTCTTTGCTTCCTCTTTAGCATCCCTTACGTCCAGTACGCCGTGAATTCCTGCGTGGACCATCGCAGCCTTCAGGTACAGTATTACCTTTACAGCTTTACATTTTCATTTAATTCATTATATAGAGTTATTTTCCGTCAATATGCTGGCAGAAAGCACAGCTAACCCTGCTTTATTAATGAATAAAAATCACTAGGTAATTGCCGGTATTTTCACAAGGTAAGGTTACCGGTTTGTCATTTGACTTCTGATAAAGCCCAAGACTTTTCCCCGTTACAATGTATCACCCTGATACACGTTATACTTGATGAAGGGAAATTGATGGAGAGGATATACAATTTTCAATTAATCTTTATATATTGGTTTTTATTTTTCAGAACATCCTAAGGCCGATGTCACCTCAGCGGGTAGTGATGGGTCAGCAAGTAACATCGCAGACCCCGCCACCCAGCTGAGCTTCAGTCAGATAAGAGAAAATGTCCTGCGTGAAATAAACCGAGAGCTCAAAATTAAAGACGGAGCTGAAAGGCTCCGAAAAGTCACCAAAACCGCGAAGCATTTGCAGGATGTGGACGACTTCTTGCGCAAGTCAACCGCAAGACTGGAGGAGCTCAACAACTGGCTCCAAAACGTCAACGCCTGCATTGCTGACCGTGAGGAGCTGCATCTTCCAGGGATGTGTGAAGGCCTGAATGAGGAGAACGATGACCATCCTGGAGATGTAGCAGAAGAGCTTAAAGTACTTCACGTGGACAACGTTGTCACTTCAACGGAAGAGGTTTCTGAGCTGGAAGAGGTCAACTTTGACAATGTTATTCTTCCACGGTTTGAAATAGACGAACAGGAAACGTCCGACATGGAAGATGTCGTTCTACCGGTGGACGAAATAACAGAGTCTGAAGTGGCCAACGTGGACATGATCCTTCTACCATTTGAAGATCTGATAATGCCTGCCATGGAAAATGTCATCCTTCCAGCAGGTGTAGTTAGACCACAGATGGAAGAGGTCCACGCGGACAACGTTGTCACTTCAGCAGAAGAAGTTTCTGAGCTGGAAGAGGTCAACTTTGACAATGTTATTCTTCCACGGTTTGAAATAGACGAACAGGAAACGTCCGACATGGAAGATGTCGTTCTACCGGTGGACGAAATAACAGAGTCTGAAGTGGCCAACGTGGACATGATCCTTCTACCATTTGAAAATCTGATAATGCCTGCCATGGAAAATGTCATCCTTCCAGCAGGTGAAGTTAGACCACAGATGGAAGAGGTCCACGTGGACAACGCAAACAACAGCGCCGCCTCCAGCATGGAAAGCCGTGACCTGGTGAACATCCACTTCGAATCTTCAGTCACCGATAGCGAGGTAAGTCGTGTCATTCGGTTATTATTCTACTAAATCGCACACGTTTATAAAATACACTGTAATTTTGGGTAATTTCGACGGATTTCTGATTTTTCCCTTTTTCTTTAGGATGAGAGCGATACATCTGACGAGGAGCTATCTCTCGCTCTGGCCATAAGTCTCCTCACATCTCGCTCTAGTGCTACAGTGAACTCTGTCCCCCAGCAGACCTCAACACCAAATGCTCCCAATATGGGACTGCGGAACCTGGGGAACACGTGTTTCATGAACAGCGTGTTACAGGCCCTCTTCATGGCAAAGAGGTAAGATCTCCTTTAATGTTCCATTACATATTCCTTGAGGGCTGGAAACACACAGACCTGAGATTAGTGAACTCTGAGGAAGACACTGCAGATCATGGTTTAGTTGCATCAGATGGCAGTGCAGGGGGGGAGCACAAAGGCGCTAAGAAGAAGGATAGACAGTGACAGTGTGAAGGAGGAGAGGCAGTGACAGTGGGAAGAAGGAGAGGAAGTGATAGCGGGAAGGAGAGGAAGTGACAGCGGGAAGAAGGAGAGGAAGTGTCAGTGGGAAGGAGAGGGTGACAGAGGGAAGGAGAGAGTGACAGCGGGAAGTAGGAGAGGCAGTGAAAGCGGGAAGTAGGAGAGGCAGTGAAAGTGGGAAGTAGGAGAGGCAGTGACAGTGGGAAGAAGGAGAGGCAGTGACAGTGGGTAGAAGGAGAGACAGTGACAGTGGGTAGTAGGAGAGACAGTGACAGTGGGTAGGAGAGACAGTGACAGCGGGAAGAAGGAAAGGAAGTGACATTGCGCTTCACTCTGCTTTTTCCTGTAAAATATGAAATGTCTGTTCTCTGATTTATTCTTTGTGTCTCACCGCACGGTCTTATTTGCTTTATTTTCAGGTTCAGGGACTGCGTATTATCCGTGACCAGCGCCTGTCCTCTGATAGGAGAACTTCAAAGCGTTTTTATCGGATTGAAATACGATGAGGTATATATCATGTTCCATGTGAAATCTCCTCTCTCCTTCCCTCTCGCTGCAAAATCTTACATTAGCGTCTTGCTTTATTTCCAATCAGGGACAAGTGTTCTCCCCTCGGCTCTTTTTGGAGGCTTCAAGACCCAAACGGTTCGACGCTGGATCACAGCAAGACTGCATGGAATATATGAGATTCCTTCTGAGCAGGTAGATTTCATGGAAATAATCCTTTTCTTACATGATGGATACATCGCACTCACCCACTAACACGACATAGGGTCATTAGTGTAAAAGAGTGTGGAGTATGACATCACAGTGAGGCGTCACCTCATCAGATCTCAGCACATTTCAACTTTGGATGCATTCAATAGTCTGATAACTTTTATAGTTTATGGATTTTTTGCTTTTTCCCCCATTTTTGTGCTAACATGCATTTCTATTTCTTCTTTCAGCTTGCATGACGAGGAAAGAATGACCTTCCTGCATTGTCAGAGACCCTCCAACGTCCAGGACAACAAAGAGCAGAAAACATTAATAGAAAAGATGTTTAGAGGCCAGATGGAAACATCTATCACCTGCAAGACCTGCCTGAACATCTCACAGAACAATGACATCTTCGCAGATCTTTGCCTGGCCTTCCCTCCATCATCCGCTGGGGGTCCTGCACAGAGGAGGGCGCCCTCTCTCATGGAGAGAAACCAAGCAGGCATTTCCATCACCGACCTCCTAAACCGATGCCTTGCACCAGAAACTCTAGAAGGTGATAACCCATACTCATGTTCCATCTGTGGATCCCGCCAGAACGCAGAGAAAACCATGCGTATTGTGGAGGAGCCGGAATACCTCACTCTGACATTAATGAGGTTTTCCTATGACCGGACGCTAGGGGCGATCCGCAAATTATTAGATCCTGTGCTCATTCCAGCGACACTGCTCCTGCCCGTGGAAACATCCAGCTCCCTCGGTCGAGCAGGCTTTGCGGCAGCCCCTGAGCTAAAATTTCAGGCAAGCACCCAACGTCAAGTCCGCTATATCATCAGTTCAGTTGTGGTGCATTCCGGCGCAACGGCAAACAGTGGACATTATTACACCTACGCCGGGGACGATTCCAGCACAGCAGGGGACGTCCAGCCTGAAACGTGCCCATCCCAACAATCCTATGTGCAGGCAGCCGGAAGCGAGGCACCACCAGGACGCATGAATTGGTTTGAGTTCAATGACAGCCGCGTCACCACTACGTCCTGGGACTCTGTATCAAACATGAGCCGTCACTCCCAGAACGCCACGTCCTATGTCTTAATCTATGAAAAACTGAGCTGTGAGGAGTGACGTGGTGTCCGGCCCGGAGCAGATAGAGGCTGCTGGATCCAAAGAGAAATCCGACCATCATTCAGGGGTCAAGAAGGATTTTTTTCCAAGTATGTTGCAAATTGGCGAGCGCTTCAGACTGGTTTTTTTTGCCTTCTTTTGGATCAGCAGCAAGAGGTGATGTGTGAAAGGCTGAACTGGATGGACGCACGGCTTTGTTCCAGCCTGTGTAACTATGGAGTGTGAGCAGTCACGGGCTCCTCCAAGAGAAAACGAAGAGATAAATGTCATGGAAAGATCTATGCATTATCTATAAGATGATTATAAATGCCATCATTAAAGCTTTAAATCATCCATCAATGTGTTTGTGTGGTCGGGTTACAGCCATGTATGGGGAGGTAATATCAGGGGACACAAACATTTCACGGGGTGATTCTGGCTCATAAAAATCACAATATTACCCCATGTAAGAGCAGGAGGTTCATACGCCGTGACAATCACATTCAGCCGCCACTCAATCAATGCTCTGGAGGCCAAACTTCCATAAAATACCTAGAACCCGAGACGAGCCAAACCGGGGGATAACGCAGGACGGCACAGCCACCAATACAAAGGCTAATGCTAGGGTAACAGAGGGTAAGAAAAGGTACAAAACAAGGAGACGGGGCACGAGGACTTTTTTCAGCCCATTCTCTGTTTGCACAGGCATGAGAATTTACTATCTCCGACGCCCCAGATGCAAATTTCTGTGCAGCATCTGCCCTGCAGCCAGGGCTGGATTTACCTCTCTGGAGCCTGTAGGCAGACAAATCTGAAGTGCCCCCCCCTAAAAAAAAGAGATACTTTATTTTTCAAGGGTATAAATATTTTTATTTTTTAGAACCAAAATAAATATTACGACTTTTAAATCAAATTAATTAGGTATCAGAACCATTGGAGGACTGATATGACAGGAGGCGGAGCTCAGGAGTTAACGTGAGTGATGTAGCTGCAACTACAGATGAAGCTTCGCTTGCCGGCTGCAGGAGGTGAGAGGCTGGCAGGCAGGCGAAGCTTCATTTGTAGTTACAGCCGCTCTGCATCACTCGCATCAGGCTGCGGCCCGGCACTTACCAGGCCAGGGACCGGTCCGCGACCCAGCCTGCTTTACTGACAGCGGCTGCCTGAAAGGAGTCACACCTTGTAACGCTCTGGCAACCAGTGAGAACAATCACACTCCTCTCACTGGCTGCCTGAGAGTGTCAAGAGTGTGACTGCTGTAAATAGCTGCCTAAGAGTGAAAGAGGTGCGACTGCTAAAAGCAATCACACTCCTGACATTGGCTGCCTGAGAGGGGTCACTCTCAGGTAACCAGTGTCACTCGAACTCGGACTATTATATGTAGAAATAAGATTGATTACCTTACGGTGATGCAGGAGGAGGAGCAGCTTCTTGCAGGGGTTGGTTTGATGACAGTGGATCGCTTGACGTTGCTCGCTTGACAGATCTATTGGAAGAGAGAAATTATTATTGTTAATATGAAAAAAATGCATAATTTTAATACAAGAGCTCAGAGGCGAGTATTGCAGTCTCTTTTCTTGTTTTTATTAATAGCAGCAAGTAAAAATGTAAAAAAACATATCAGACATTAAAGAAAACATGTCTACTAACAATGGTATCATCTAACACCCCTGCCCCAGTGATACAGTCCATAGTTCCAGTCACTCTATATATAGGACCACGTTCCCTCCTTTTCTCCCTCTTTTCTTGCTGCTTTGGCAAGATAAGTATCGCCTTTATTGTCTTTCTTTCTAATATTTTTCTATTTGAACTTATTTACTTGGTACTTGTTTCCGTTTGTCTGGCTTTAACCAAGGAATCCGGAGCAGCGTTGAGGGGCTTGACGGTTTTCTCACTGCGGTGTGCGGACCGCCAAACCCTTCTTGGTTTTTTGGCATTCTGTGATTCTGTGAACACAAGCAGAAGCTAAAGATCTAACATATTCCGCAGCGCAGTACAAAGAAAACACAAGCAGAGGCTAAAAACCTGATAAAATGACAATTATTTATAAAACGCCAACATATTCTGCAGCGCAGTACAAAAAACTAAAAACACAAGCAGAGGCTAAAGCCCAAATAAAATTACATTTATTTATATAGTGCTAACAAATTCCAAAGCGCAGTACAAAAAAAACCACAAGCAGAGGCTAAAGACCTAATAAAATGACATTTATAAAGCGCCAACATATTGCACAGCGCAGTACAAAAAAACACAAGCAGAGGCTAAACAACTAATAAAATGACATTTATTTATAATGCGCCAACATATTGCAGAGCGCAGTACAAAAAAAACCACAAGCAGAGGCTAAAGACCTAATAAAATGACATTTATAAAGCGCCAACATATTGCACAGCGCACTAAAAAAAACACAAGCAGAGGCTAAACAACTAATAAAATGACATTTATTTATAATGCGCCAACATATTGCAGAGCGCAGTACAAAAAAAACCACAAGCAGAGGCTAAAGACCTAATAAAATGACATTTATTTATATAGTGCTAACATATTCCGCAGCGCAGTACAAAAAAAAAACACAAGCAGAGGCTAAAGACCTAATAAAATGACATTTATAAAGCGCCAACATATTGCACAGCGCAGTACAAAAAAAACACAAGCAGAGGCTAAAGATCAAATAAAATGAAATTTATTTATATAGTGCCAACATATTCCACAGCGCAGTACAAAAAAAAACACAGGCAGAGGCTAAAGACCAAATAAAATGCCAATTTTAAATCGCCAACATTTTGCGCAGCGCAGTACAAAAAAACACAAGCAGAAGCTAAAGACCTAATAAAATGATATTTATTTATATAGTGCTAACATATTCCACAGAGCAGTACAAAAAAAAACACAAGGAGAGGCTAAAGACCTAATAAAATGACATTTATTTATAAAGTGCTAACATATTCCACAGCGCAGTACAAAAAAAAACACAAGCAGAAGCTAAAGACCTAATAAAATGATATTTATTTATATAGTGCTAACATATTCCACAGCGCAGTACAAAAAAAAACACAAGCAGAGGCTAAAGACCTAATAAAATGACATTTAATTATATAGTGCTAACATATTCCACAGCGCAGTACAAAAAAAACACAAGCAGAGGCTAAAGACCTAAAAAATGACATTTATTTATATAGTGCTAACATATTCCACAGCGCAGTACAAAAAAACACAAGCAGAGGCTAAAGACCTAATAAAACGACATTTATTTATAAAGCGCCAACATATTCCACAGCGCAGTACAAAAAAAACAAGCAGAGGCTAAAGACCTAATAAAATGACATTTATTTATAAAGCGCCAACATATTCCACAGCGCAGTACAAAAAAACCAAGCAGAGGCTAAAGACCTAATAAAACGACATTTATTTATAAAGCGCCAACATATTCCACAGCGCAGTACAAAAAAAACAAGCAGAGGCTAAAGACCTAATAAAATGACATTTATAAAGCGCCAACATATTGCACAGCGCAGTACAAAAAAGCACGAGCAGAGGCTAAAGACCTAATAAAATGACATTTATTTATATAGTGCTAACATATTGCACAGCGCAGTACAAAAAAAGCACAAGCAGAGGCTAAAGCACAAATAAAATGACATGTATTTATATAGCGCCAACATATTCCGCAGTGCAGTACAAAAAAAAACACAAGCAGAGGCTAAAGACCTATTAAAATGACATTTATTTATAAAGCGCCAACATAATGCACAGCGCAGTACAAAAAAAAACACAAGCAGAGGCTAAAGACCTAATAAAATGACATTTATAAAGCGCCAACATATTGCACAGCGCAGTACAAAAAAAAACACAAGCAGAGGCTAAAGACCTAATAAAATGTCATTTATTTATATAGTGCTAACATATTCCGCAGCGCAGTACAAAAAAAAACACAAGCAGAGGCTAAATATCAAATAAATGACATTTATTTCTATAGTGCTAACATATTGCACAGCGCAGTACAAAAAAACACAAGCAGAGGCTAAAGACTAAATAAAATGACATTTATATAGTGCTAACATATTGCACAGCGCAGTACAAAAAAACACAAGCAGAGGCTAAAGACCTAATAAAATGACATTTATTTATATAGTGCTAACATATTCCACAGCGCAGTACAAAAAAACACAAGCAGAGGCTAAAGACCTAATAAAAATTAAATTTATAAAGCGCCAACATATTTCACAGCGCAGTACAAAAAAACACAAGCAGAAGCTAAAGACTTAATAATATTACATTTATTTATAAAGCACCAACATGTTGCGCAGCGCAGTACAAAAAAGCACAAGGAGAGGCTAAAGACCAAATAAAATGACATTTATTTATATAGTGCTAACATATTCCACAGCGCAGTACAAAAAAGACACAAGTAGAGGCTAAAGACCTAATAATATTACATTTATTTATAAAGTGCTAACATATTCCACAGCGCAGTACAAAAAAACACAAGCAGAGGCTAAAGAGCAAATAAAATGACAATTATTTATAAAGTGCTAACATATTCCACAGCGCAGTACAAAAAAACACAAGCAGAAGCTAAAGACTTAATAATATTACATTTATTTATAAAGCACCAACATATTGCACAGCGCAGTACAAAAAAGACACAAGCAGAGGCTAAAGACCTAATAAAATGACAATTATTTATAAAGCGCCAACATATTGTGCGGCGCAGTACAATACAAACACAAGCAGAAGCTAAACACCTTATAAAATGACATTTATTTATAAAGTGCCAACATATTCCTCAGCGCAGTACAACAAAATTACAAGCAGAGGCTAAAGGCCTAATAAATATACAATTATTGATAAAGTGCCAACATATTCCTCAGCACAGAACAAAAAAAAAAACAAGTACTGTCATGGAACTGTCATGGATCTGACGTAGCGCTCCACGCTTCAAACCCCAAGAGACTTTATGTTCAATTTATATCGTGTGATTTTACATATATTTTACATTGTTTGGTTTTAGTTTAAATTAATTTAGTGTAAATTGCAGAGCTTTAGTTTTAAATATACTTATATTTCTTTAGGTACAAATGTAGTTTTTTAAAGATACTACCTGCAGCGAGTTCAAATGCTTTCTTTCGTATACATTGTAAGATAGGTTTGAGTAATTTGTGATAGAAACATAGAAACATAGAAAAATGTCGGCAGATAAGAACCTTTCGGCCCATCTAGTCGCCCAATTACATGGATACTTTACCTGGATTTATCTTTTGTTTAGGATAGCCTTATGCCTATCCCATGCCTGCTTAAATTCAATTACTGTTTTGGCCTCTACCACTTCTACTGGAAGGCTGTTCCATGTATCCACCACCCTCTCAGTAAAATAATGCTTCCTGATGTTACTTTTAAACCTTTGCCCCTCTAATCTAAGACTATGTCCTCTTGTTTTGCTACTTTGTTTCCGAATTTAGGCATAAGGGTTTTCTCTTTGTTCATCTGCTATCTGTTTACATGTCTCAGAGGTTGGGAGTCACCATTGTCTCAGCCAAAACCTAACTGATTTCCTTTACAATAGATTATGTAAATGCTGTGTGATATGAAGAATGAGGAATGTTTATTGTAAATATCTGACATAATGTAATTAACTTTTTAGTAGGTCAATGTGGGTCATTTATGCAAATTATGGCTCTTGGATCTCAGCATAAATTGTGGCGTTTTTGTTCATTAACGCTCAGAGAGAGAGAGAATCCCGTTGGAACATACAGCCGCGTCTGGTGTCTCCTTTAGCTACGATACACTACACACTCAACCTCAGAAGGCACAGAGCGGCCTTCTGGAAATTCCTAACGGCTCCAGGGCAGAGAAACAGAAGCAGGCGGGTCAAGCTGCTCAAGGCGCTGAGGACAGCGCTCCCAGTAGCCGGGCTGACCGCAACGAAGGGGTGTCTGGAGAGTCAGGACAGGCGGAAGAGAACGGTTCCGTCACACTGGTGGCAAGCTGTGTGGATAGAGGCTCTCCAACACCAATACACCCGAGATGGCCAACTATACAGCCTGCAAGCAGGACACCCTGAAGGACCTGCTGGAGAGCCATGGAAGAAATGAATACTGAAGTAAGGGTCAAAGGCACAAGTGTGGTGCAACCCGGAGCGAGGTTGTGGACTTAATTTTGTTCAACGAGAAACCTGAGGCGCTCACAGTGGATTTGGCAGAAATTTTAAGGCTGGACTCTGTGCTGACATCGGAGTGTGCCTTGTCCCCGACGAAACCTGGAGACCCCTATGGACCAAGGTGGTGCCAGAGAGGGGACCTCTTCTCACCTGCACAAGAGACCAGGAGAACCGGTGAGTGACCATCCTGAGAGGCTACCAAATTCCTGGTCCCAGGACGAATTGCATCCATTTGGGATTGTGGGGTGGGCCCCTTTTGAATGTTTGGATGGGGGGCATCAGCAGAAGAAGAGAATGGGGACTGTAAATGCTGACTGGGTTCCTGGTCCTGGGGCTTCAGAAATATGCTGGAGAAAAAGACATGTGGGGAGGAGGCCCAGTGTGCCCACTACGAACAAATTTTCTCTGTGGACTGTGGTGGCCTGTTGCGTGGCGCACTGGACAAGAGGGGTGTCTTGCCTCTTACCCCGGGACAATGGACCCACAACCCTGCAGCGACCGTCAGACCCCACTGATGGTGCGTGTGCGCCAGCACCTTGGAACTTTGAGGATGGCGCAGAAAAGGGACAAAGTGAGAAGTCTTGTCAGTGGCAAGCGATCCGTTTGGGATCTAAGCTTGCCCTGCCGTTCTGGAAGGGGGGACATATGTCATGGAACTGACGTAGAGCTCCACGCTTCAAACCCCAAGAGACTTTATGTTCATTTATATCGTTGTGATTTTAAATATATTTTACATTGTTTGGTTTTAGTTTAACCCCTTCCCGACCGCGGACGTACCATGTACGTCATTGCAGCGGGTCTCTCTTAGACCCGCTGACGTACATGGTACGTCCTGCCGTTTTTGAGCTGCTGGAAGCGATCGGATCGCTTCCAGCAGCTCAAACGCCATTGCAGGATGCCTGGGAGTCCAGGCATCCGTGCAATGGCCGTTAGAAGTGCCGGGCACCATGTGATCGCTCCCCGGGAGCGATCTACATCCGGTTGCACCGGAGAGGTGCCCGGCACTTCTACAGAGCGCTGGAAGCGATCGGATCGCTTCCAGCTGCTCTGAGCATATTACAAGGATGCCTCGACATCGAGGCATCCTTGTAATATACTTACCTGCCGCTGGTCCGTCCGTGATCGCTCCCCCGAGCGATCACTTCCGGTAGCGGCAGGAAGTACTGAGTGCCACGAGGTATCGTGGCACTCAGTACAAAATCGATCACTTCAGTGATCAGGTGCTCTGCTGGGTGCCTCGAGGGATCAAGGCACCCAGCAGAGTAAAAAAAAGTGAAAAAAAAGTGTAAAAAAAAGTAAAAGAAAAAGTAAAAAAAAGTGTGTAAAAAAAGTGTAAAAAAAGAAAAATAAATAAAATAAACTGACAGTTAGGGGTAGGGTTAGGGTTAGGGTTAGGGTTAGGGGTAGGGTTAGGGTTAGGGTTAGGGTTAGGGGTAGGGTTAGGGGTAGGGGTAGGGTTAGGGGTAGGGTTAGGGGTAGGGTTAGGGGTAGGGGTAGGGTTAGGGGTAGGGGTAGGGGTAGGGGTAGGGTTAGGGGTAGGGTTAGGGTTAGGGTTAGGGTTAGGGGTAGGGTTAGGGGTAGGGTTAGGGGTAGGGTTAGGGGTAGGGTTAGGGGTAGGGTTAGGGTTAGGGGTAGGGTTAGGGGTAGGGTTAGGGGTAGGGTTAGGGGTAGGGGTAGGGTTAGGGGTAGGGGTAGGGGTAGGGTTAGGGTTAGGGTTCTAAGGGCAGGGTCAGGGGTAGGGTTAGGGTTCTAAGGGCAGGGTCATCTTGGGGCTGAGTGGGATGTTCCTAGCCTGCCTCATCAGAGAGGCAGGCTAGCAACATCCAATCAGAAGTTAGAAAAAATCAAAATAAAATTTCTAATTTGTCAGGTCAGGCCAATATTTTGTAAATATTGGCTCTGACCTCTGTGATTCTCCCTCCCTCTCCTCACTTGTGTTTTGGTGAGCGAGAGAGAGAGATCAGATTTGACAGGTTAGAGATTTTAGTGAGATTTAGTGAGATTAGAAAAATTGAGGCAGATTTAGAGAGATTTTAGGGAGATTTAGAAGAATTGAGGCAGGTTTAGAGGGATTTAGAGAGATTTAGGTGTTTATTTGTATTTTCTTGTGAAACCCAACGGTTCTTCTAAGAACCAACAATCCGCTTATATATATATAATAATTATAAAATTTTATAATCTATTATATATAATGTCTGAGAGGGTGTACAGCGCCGAGGAGGCATATGCCATCCTGGCGTCAGAATCTGAGGCATCTGCGTCAGACTCAGACCCTCATTTCGACCCCGCTAACTGCTCAGAGGCGTCGCTAGATACATTATCTATGCTGGCTGATGTATCTAGTGATGTTTCTGATGCAGATCCTGGGTCACCACCTGCCAGCAGGAGACGCACAGCTCCAGCTGAGGAGTGGGTAGTGCCTCATCGCCAGAGGCCAGATATCCCTCCTTTCACGGCAAATCCTGGCATCAATATTGATGTTGCAGGATTTACCGCCACACAGTTTTTGCAGGTGTTTATGGGGGATGATTTGTTGGGCCACATCGTGGCCCAATCAAATCTGTATGCCCATCAGCATTGTGCTGCGAAGCCAGACTCCTACTTGGCAAGGCAGCAATGGACCCGCTAGATGTGCCAGAATTTCTGAAATTCTGGGCACTTACTATGCTGAGGGCATCATAAAGAAGCCCTCAATTCGCTCCTGCTGGAGCAGTAGCCCCATCTGCTCTACCCCATTTACCTCCAATCAATGTCACGTAGAAGGTATGAAAACATTTTGCGTTTCATGCACTTCAGTGACAACAGCCTGTGCTCCCCTAGAGAGCATCCCCAGTTTGACAGGCACCAGACTTTTACATTTTATTCGTACATTTTTATGTTCTACAATTGGTGCTGTATTTTGCCAAAATCTTTGCACACCTATGCATGGGGGGCATGGGTGTACTCAGGAGATCTTGCAGAAAACAACCTGGAGAGTTTTCATGCAGTAACAAACAACAGTGTCTGCTAAGGCTAGGGTCAGACGAGCGTGATTTCTACGGACTGTACGTCCGTGCAGTACGGACATCGTCAGTACGGAAGACGCAGTAGTGGTCACACAGTCCGTTTTTTCACTGACATTTATTTTTTGACAGATGTAGGAGGGACAATAAATTCAATTGCAAAACCATTTTGTGTCCGTGAAAAATGCAGGACGTATAAATGCAGTCCGTCTGACCACGTTCCATCACTCACACACAAAGCTATGCAGACGTTGCGGACGCAGCGCACTTTGTGCGGCCGTTCTAGCGGTTCTACGTTCTTGCCTGCCTTGCGTCCGTGGGCCGCGGCCGTTGTGCGTCCGCAGTTCAGTGCGGACGTACTTCGTGTGTCGGGCTCCATTGGACTTTATGTCATGCTATCACGGACGTACTTTTAGGCGCGATCACGGACGTGAACACTACGCTCGTCTGACCCTAGCCTAAATCACAGTCCAAAACTACTGTGGGCGTAAAAATCTGAAATTTGAAAAATTACCGCCACACACCTTGTTGCCAAATGTTTTGGGCTAAAACCGTTGCATCCATGGCATCAAAGCACTCCATATGCAATACCTTGGGGTGTCAACATAACAAATAAAACAATTTTCTGGCAATAATTCAAACTGGGGTATGCGGTAGACCCAAAACCAAAGATAGGCCTAGCTGAAGAAATAATCTCAATTTCAACTCTAATGACAAAGTCATAAAAATTGTATTTGAACCTTCCCAAAATCCTGGCAAACCTAGGCATGGGGGGCATGGGTGTACTCAGGAGATCTTGCAGAAAACAACCTGGAGAGTTTTCATGCAGTAACAAACAACAGTGTCTGCTAAATCACAGTCCAAAACTACTGTGGGCGTAAAAATCTGAAAATTGAAAAATTACCGCCACACACCTCAAATGTTTTGGGCTAAAACCGTTGCATCCATGGCATCAAAGCACTCCATATGCAATACCTTGGGGTGTCAACATAACAAATATAAACAATTTTCTGGCAATAATTCAAACTGGGGTATGCGGTAGACCCAAAACCAAAGATAGGCCTAGCTGAAGAAATAATCTCAATTTCAACTCTAATGACAAAGTCATAAAAATTGTATTTGAACCTTCCCAAAATCCTGGCAAACCTAGGCATGGGGGGCATGGGTGTACTCAGGAGATCTTGCAGAAAACAACCTGGAGAGTTTTCATGCAGTAACAAACAACAGTGTCTGCTAAATCACAGTCCAAAACTACTGTGGGCGTAAAAATCTGAAAATTGAAAAATTACCCGCCACACACCTCAAATGTTTTGGGCTAAAACCGTTGCATCCATGGCATCAAAGCACTCCATATGCAATACCTTGGGGTGTCAACATAACAAATATAAACAATTTTCTGGCAATAATTCAAACTGGGGTATGCGGTAGACCCAAAACAAAGATAGGCCTAGCTGAAGAAATAATCTCAATTTCAACTCTAATGACAAAGTCATAAAAATTGTATTTGAACCTTCCCAAAATCCTGGCAAACCTAGGCATGGGGGGCATGGGTGTACTCAGGAGATCTTGCAGAAAACAACCTGGAGAGTTTTCATGCAGTAACAAACAACAGTGTCTGCTAAATCACAGTCCAAAACTACTGTGGGCGTAAAAATCTGAAAATTGAAAAATTACCGCCACACACCTTCTCAAATGTTTTGGGCTAAAACCGTTGCATCCATGGCATCAAAGCACTCCATATGCAATACCTTGGGGTGTCAACATAACAAATATAAACAATTTTCTGGCAATAATTCAAACTGGGGTATGCGGTAGACCCAAAACCAAAGATAGGCCTAGCTGAAGAAATAATCTCAATTTCAACTCTAATGACAAAGTCATAAAAATTGTATTTGAACCTTCCCAAAATCCTGGCAAACCTATGCATGGGGGGCATGGGTGTACTCAGGAGACCTTGCAGAAAACAACCTGGAGAGTTTTCATGCAGTAAAAAACAACAGTGTCTCCTAAATCACAGTCCAAAACTGATGTGGGTGTGAAAATGAAAAATGACCACCAAACAGTATCTAATTTGTTTGGAGCAAACGGATGCATCCATAGCATAACACTCCATTTACAATACTTTGGGGTGTTAGCTTACCAAATATATGCACGTTCATAAAACTGGGGTATGTAAAAAGGCCCCTAAAAAGAAGATAAGCAAAGAAGATACTGTATGTCAAATTAGAAAATTGACAAGCACATGTCAAGATTGGCGTAGCCCCCAAAAACAACAGAACAAATCTATATATGGGTGGTATCAATTTACTCAGAAGATGTTGCTGAACATATTTTGGGGTGTTTTTTGGCAGTAACCCATAACTGGATTTGACAATTCATGCCTAAAGTACAATGTGTGTGAAAAAATAACACAAAAAGTGACTACCTGAAAGTTTGACAAAGAGCTAGTGCATGGAAAGTGTTAAAATACAACTCTTTGAAGCACCCTAGGGTGTGCCCTTTCTAAAAATATATGGTTTGATGGGGGTAAATTACTTTGGCCGGCTTCAAAAATGTCCCAAATAGGACATGGGTGCATGATGACGAAATGTGAAAATTCCAAGTTGGAAAACTGAAATGCGCACCCCCCAAATAAGGCCTTTTAGCCCCAAATGACCCGACATACCTATACATGGGTGGTATCAATTTACTCAGAAGATGTTGCTGAACATATTTTGGGGTGTTTTTTGGCAGTAACCCATAACTGGATTTGACAATTCATGCCTAAAGTACAATGTGTGTGAAAAAATAACACAAAAAGTGACTACCTGAAAGATTGACAAAGAGCTAGTGCATGGAAAGTGTTAAAATACAACTCTTTGAAGCACCCTAGGGTGTGCCCTTTCTAAAAATATATGGTTTGATGGGGGTAATTACTTTGGCCGGCTTCAAAAATGTCCCAAATAGGACATGGGTGCATGATGACGAAATGTGAAAATTCCAAGTTGGAAAACTGAAATGCGCACCCCCCAAATAAGGCCTTTTAGCCCCAAATGACCCGACATACCTATACATGGGTGGTATCAATTTACTCAGAAGATGTTGCTGAACATATTTTGGGGTGTTTTTTTGGCAGTAACCCATAACTGGATTTGACAATTCATGCCTAAAGTACAATGTGTGTGAAAAAATAACACAAAAAGTGACTACCTGAAAGATTGACAAAGAGCTAGTGCATGGAAAGTGTTAAAATACAACTCTTTGAAGCACCCTAGGGTGTGCCCTTTCTAAAAATATATGGTTTGATGGGGGTAAATTACTTTGGCCGGCTTCAAAAATGTCCCAAATAGGACATGGGTGCATGATGACGAAATGTGAAAATTCCAAGTTGGAAAACTGAAATGCGCACCCCCCAAATAAGGCCTTTTAGCCCCCAAATGACCCGACATACCTATACATGGGTGGTATCAATTTACTCAGAAGATGTTGCTGAACATATTTTGGGGTGTTTTTTGGCAGTAACCCATAACTGGATTTGACAATTCATGCCTAAAGTACAATGTGTGTGAAAAAATAACACAAAAAGTGACTACCTGAAAGATTGACAAAGAGCTAGTGCATGGAAAGTGTTAAAATACAACTCTTTGAAGCACCCTAGGGTGTGCCCTTTCTAAAAATATATGGTTTGATGGGGGTAAATTACTTTGGCCGGCTTCAAAAATGTCCCAAATAGGACATGGGTGCATGATGACGAAATGTGAAAATTCCAAGTTGGAAAACTGAAATGCGCACCCCCCAAATAAGGCCTTTTAGCCCCCAAATGACCCGACATACCTATACATGGGTGGTATCAATTTTACTCAGAAGATGTTGCTGAACATATTTTGGGGTGTTTTTTGGCAGTAACCCATAACTGGATTTGACAATTCATGCCTAAAGTACAATGTGTGTGTGAAAATAACACAAAAAGTGACTACCTGAAAGATTGACAAAGAGCTAGTGCATGGAAAGTGTTAAAATACAACTCTTTGAAGCACCCTAGGGTGTGCCCTTTCTAAAAATATATGGTTTGATGGGGGTAAATTACTTTGGCCGGCTTCAAAAATGTCCCAAATAGGACATGGGTGCATGATGACGAAATGTGAAAATTCCAAGTTGGAAAACTGAAATGCGCACCCCCCAAATAAGGCCTTTTAGCCCCCAAATGACCCGACATACCTATACATGGGTGGTATCAATTTACTCAGAAGATGTTGCTGAACATATTTTGGGGTGTTTTTTGGCAGTAACCCATAACTGGATTTGACAATTCATGCCTAAAGTACAATGTGTGTGAAAAAAATAACACAAAAAGTGACTACCTGAAAGATTGACAAAGAGCTAGTGCATGGAAAGTGTTAAAATACAACTCTTTGAAGCACCCTAGGGTGTGCCCTTTCTAAAAATATATGGTTTGATGGGGGTAAATTACTTTGGCCGGCTTCAAAAATGTCCCAAATAGGACATGGGTGCATGATGACGAAATGTGAAAATTCCAAGTTTGGAAAACTGAAATGCGCACCCCCAAATAAGGCTTTTAGCCCCAAATGACCCGACATACCTATACATGGGTGGTATCAATTTACTCAGAAGATGTTGCTGAACATATTTTGGGGTGTTTTTTGGCAGTAACCCATAACTGGATTTGACATTTCATGCCTAAAGTACAATGTGTGTGAAAAAAAACACAAAAGTGACTACCTGAAAGATTGACAAAGAGCTAGTGCATGGAAAGTGTTAAAATACAACTCTTTGAAGCACCCTAGGGTGTGCCCTTTCTAAAAATATATGGTTTGATGGGGGTAAATTACTTTGGCCGGCTTCAAAAATGAAATAGGATGGGTGCATGATGACGAAATGTGAAAATTCCAAGTTGGAAAACTGAAATGCGCACCCCCCAAATAAGGCCTTTTAGCCCCCAAATGACCCGACATACCTATACATGGGTGGTATCAATTTACTCAGAAGATGTTGCTGAACATATTTTGGGGTGTTTTTTGGCAGTAACCCATAACTGGATTTGACAATTCATGCCTAAAGTACAATGTGTGTGAAAAAATAACAAAAAAGTGACTACCTGAAAGATTGACAAAGAGCTAGTGCATGGAAAGTGTTAAAATACAACTCTTTGAAGCACCCTAGGGTGTGCCCTTTCTAAAAATATATGGTTTGATGGGGGTAAATTACTTTGGCCGGCTTCAAAAATGTCCCAAATAGGACATGGGTGCATGATGACGAAATGTGAAAATTCCAAGTTGGAAAACTGAAATGCGCACCCCCCAAATAAGGCCTTTTAGCCCCAAATGACCCGACATACCTATACATGGGTGGTATCAATTTACTCAGAAGATGTTGCTGAACATATTTTGGGGTGCTTTTTGGCAGTAAACCTTAAAGTTCACAGTACATGTATTCTTAAATTGCGTTCAAAAAAAAAAAATCACCAAAATTTTTTTTTTTTCAAACTTTGGCATAGATTTGTGGTAAAATGGTTTGCATGGAAAGAGTCAAAATACCCCAAGTTTAATACCTTGATTTGTGTACTTTAAAAAATATGTATATGTGGAGGGTTATTCAGGAATTAGTGACAGATATCAGTGTTACAATGTCACTATCACTAGTTTTGAAAATAAACTCTTTGGAAATGGCAAAGTGCTACTTGCACTTATTGTTGCATAAAATAAGGAAAAAAGCGAGGAATATGTAAACATTGGGTATTGCTAAACTCAGTACTAAATTTAGAAACTACTAAGGAATAAAAAATTTTTGACGGTTGTTGATACATAAGAAATTTTGGGGGTCAAAGTTCGAAAAAGTGGTGTTTTTTCAATTTTTGTGTCATATTTCACAATATTTTTTATAGTAAATTATATGAAATGATGAAAAAAATGGTATCTTTATAAAGTCCATTTAGTGACGAGAAAAACAGTGTAAAATATGTGTGGGTTACATAAACGAGTAAGAGGAAAATTTGACGTAAACACTAAGAGCGCAGAAACGTGAAAACAGCTGCGGTCACGAACGGACGGATTTGTGTAAAACCACCCGGTCACTAAGGGGTTAAATTAGTTTAGTGTAAATTGCGTAGCTTTAGTTTTAAATATACTTATATGTCTTTAGGTAGAAATGTGTTTTTTTTAAAGATACTACCTGCAGTGAGTTCAAATGCTTTCTTTCGTATACATTGTAAAATAGGTTTGAGTAATTTGTGATTAGGCAAAAGGGTTTTCTCTTTATTCATCTGCTATCTGTTTACATGTCTGAGAGGTTGGGAGTCACCATTGTCTCAGCCAAAACCTAACTGATTTCCTTTACAATAGATTATGTAAATGATGTGTGATATGAAGAATGAGGAATGTTTATTGTAAATATCTGACATAATGTAATTAACATTTTAGTAGGTCAATGTGGGTCATTTATGCAAATTATGGCTGTTGGATCTCAGCATAAATTGTGGCGTTTTTGTTCATTAACGCTCAGAGAGAGAGAGAATCCCGTTGGAACATACAGACGCGTCTGGTGTCTCCTTCAGCTACACTACACTACACACTCAACCTCAGAAGGCACAGAGCGGCCTTCTGGAAATTCCTAAAAGCTCCAGGGCAGAGAAACATTGTACTTGTGACGGAACCGTTCTCTTCCGCCTGTCCGGACTCTCCAGACACCCCTTTCTTTGCGGTCAGCCCGGCTACTGGGAGCGCTGTCCTCAGCGCCTCGAGCAGCTTGACCCGCCTGCTTCAGGCGGGTCAAGCTGCTCGAGGTGCTGAGGACAGCGCGCCCAGTAGCCGGGCTGACCGCAACGAAGGGGTGTCTGGAGAGTCCGGACAGGCGGAAGAGAACGGTTCCGTCACAAGTACAATACAAACACAAGCAGAAGCTAAACACCTTATAAAATTACATTTATTTATAAAGCGCCAACATATTCCTCAGCGCAGTACAAAAAACACAAGCAGAGGCTAAAGACCTAATAAAAATTACAATTACTGATAAAGCGCCAACATATTTCGCAGCGCAGTACAAAAAAAAACACAAGCAGAGGCTAAAGACCTAATAAAATGACAATTATTTATAAAGTGCTAACATATTCCACAGTGCAGTACAAAAAAACACAAGCAGAGGCTAAAGACCTAATAAAATGACAATTATTTATAAAGTGCTAACATATTTCACAGCGCAGTACAAAAAAACACAAGCAGAAGCTAAAGACTTAATAATATTACATTTATTTATAAAGCACCAACATGTTGCGCAGCGCAGTACAAAAAAGCACAAGCAGAGGCTAAAGACCAAATAAAATGACATTTATTTATATAGTGCTAACATATTCCACAGCGCAGTACCAAAAAAACACAAGCAGTGGCTAAAGACCTAATAAAATGACAATTATTTATAAAGCGCCAACATATTGTGCGGCGCAGTACAATACAAACACAAGCAGAAGCTAAACACCTTATAAAATGACATTTATTTATAAAGTGCCAACATATTCCTCAGCGCAGTACAAAAAAATGACAAGCAGAGGCTAAAGGTCTAATAAATATACAATTATTTATAAAGTGCCAACATATTCTGTAGCGCAGTACAAAAAAAAGACAAGCAGAGGCTAAAGACCTAATAAAAATTACAATTACTGATAAAGCGCCAACATATTTCGCAGCGCAGTACAATAGAAAAACAAACAGAATAACAGGGGGTCACTGAAATAATTGTGACATTAATAAATATCAGGGGTCACTTTACTCATTCTGCACTGAGCGCCCCCTGCAGGTGGTTTTGTTAGAAGCAGAGCTGCGGCGCCTCTTTCCTTGTTATCCTGCACTGAGCGCCCCCTGCAGGTGATTTTGTTAGAAGCAGAGCTGCAGCACCTCTTACCTCGGCCCTGTGGGATTACTGAGGAAGCTTCAATCGATTTGGTAATTTTCGTGTCCGTCACGTTTTGCCTCCCTCTACCCGTGGATATATAAGCAATTCTACAGGTGAAGGATTTCTCATTAAATGGGAGATTACTCGTCACTGGAAAAACACAAAGAGAAGCTAAAGACCTAATAAAATTATAGAATTTAGCTAAGTTATGACGATAAGTTAGAATTTTAATAAAGGACTCAGAGGCGAGTATTGCAATCTCTTTCTTGCTTTTTAATACAGCAGCAAACAGAAATGTCGAAAAAGAAACATTAGACATTTAAAGAAACACTTTGCTAACAATGGACCAGTCTAACCCCCCTTCCCCAGTGAGTCAGTCCAAAGTCCATAAGTAGATCCCAGTTTTTGCCTTTTCTCCCTCTTTTCTTGCCAACAATGATAACCAGGCGAAGAAGTGAAGAAATATGATCCAGCCGGAAGTCAGAAGAGCAGGAACTGCCAACAGAAGGATCTCAACATCTCAGCGAGCTGAAATAAAAGGAAGAGTGAGATACTAGCGTGACAACGCGAAAGCGCCTTCAAGCCATAAGTCTGCCCCGGGAGGGCAGGGTGGGCAATACTCGCCTCTGAGTCCTTTATTAAAATTCTAACTTATCGTCATAACTTAGCTAAATTCTATAATTTTAATACAAGGACTCAGAGGCTCCTATTGCAAGTTCAAAGCTGGTCCATGAGAGCGGACGACCAATGAACAATCGGCTTAAAATAAAAAGTACGGAAGGTGGTCTCCCTAGACCAATCAGCTGACTTGAGTAAATCCTCCAAACGACAACCCGCAGACATCGCGGCAGACGCAGTCGCACTACGAACCGAGTGAGCCCCAAATCTAGACACATCTACCCCCGCTAGCGCTAACAGCCATTTAAGCCAACGCGTCAGAGTACCGCGGCATGCGGCGAGCGAAAAGAAATAAAAAGGGGTGTCACATTATCCGATCGCAGCGACATCGTACGTGTTTCATACACTTGTAAACAGTTTACAGGACACAGGGCCGGTTGAGAACGAAGTGCCGGATAAAACACCGATTTTATAGACGTCTTAGTCCGACGAGAGACATCAAACCGGACGCCCTCTGGGACAAAAGACCTGACCTGAAAGTCCAATGCCCGGACATCTCCCACTCTCTTACACGAGATGAGACAGAGAAGGGCCAAAAGTTTAGCCGAAAGTTGTCTCAACGATAACTGTTGATTAGAGGGCCATTCGTTCAAGAATTTGAGCAGAATTGCCACATCCCAAGTTTCTGAATACCGAGGGAGCGGAGGTCTTGAGCACCGAATGCCTCTCAGTAACCGACAGACCAAGGGATGTTTGCCCACCGGAATCCCCTGGAAACCCACATGATAGACCGACAAGGCCGACCGGTAAACATTAATAGTTCGATAAGCCTTTCCGTCATCAAAACATTCTGATAGAAAGTTTAAGATGAAGATAATAGGGGTTTGAAAGGGATCCAAATTCCGTGGCATACACCAACTAGACCACTGAGCCCAGGCGGAGTCATAACAGGACAGTGTGCCTGGAGCCCATGCGGCCCGTAGGAGGGCCCTAGTCCGGCTCGAAACACTTCCGAACTTCCCGGGATCCCCGAGACCAGGGAGACTAGGACGTGACACGAGTCTCGTATTAACAGTGGATGAGGAAGTCCCTGACCGTCCAACAGCAGATCCTGACATCTCGGTAACAACCGCGGGAAATCCACCAGGAGTTCCAGAAACAGGGGAAACCATGGTTGGTTGGGCCAGAATGGAGCCACTAAAACCAACTCTGCCTCCTGCATCCGCACCTGGTGTAACGTCCGAGCCACCAACTGAAACGGAGGAAAAGCAAAATGACGATGTCCCCTCCAGTCCTGAAGGAATGCATCGGTGGCTATTGCCACTGGATCCGGACGCCAACTGTAGAAGTTGGGTACTAGGTTGTTCAGGCGCGACGCAAAGAGGTCGATCTGAAACGGACCCCAAAGTCCCGTCACGACGGCAAAGATTGACGAGTTCAAACGCCAATCCCCGGAGTCCTCCGTGTGTCTCGAGCTCCAATCTGCGAGTAAATTCGAAACACCCGGTATGAACTGAGCTTGCACCGTGATCTGCTTTCGAAAGCACCACTCCCAAAGCCGCGTTGCCATCTCTGTCAGTAGGGAGGATCGAGGGCCCCCCAGGGCATTGATGTACTTCACGGCCGGGAAGTTGTCCAGTCGGAGGAGAACGGACACCTGACTTGTTGATTTGAGAAAGCTCTGCATGGCAAACAGACTCGCCAGTAATTCCAAACCATTGATATGGTTGCGAGCTTCCTGTGCTGACCAAGGTCCCCCGTTATCAAGTTTCCTAACCTGGCCCCCAACCTGACAGGCAGGCGTCTGAGTCTATCGTCACCATGGGAGGTGGAGATGTGATAGACCTGCCGTTGCAGCACTGGAGGTTCTTGATCCACCAGAGGAGAATCCTCTCGTGCTCCCCTCGAGAGCTGAACCCGATCTGAATAATCCCGACCCTCCGTAGGAAATGGGCCATCAGGCGTTGGAGGGCCCGAAAATGGAGAGGTGCTGGATGTACCGCCAATTTCGAGGCCCCCAATAGCCCTATCATGCGTGAGAGATCTCGCAAGGTCGGGGAGACATTGTTGAGAAGCGCACGCACCTCCTTCAGTATAGACTTGTACTTGTGTACCGGGAGTACCAGGGACATCGGTAAAGGTTGAACCGTGAATCCTAGAAATTCCAGATCTCGAACTGGATGGAGAATCGATTTTTTCGAGTTCACTAAAAAACCCAATTCTTGTAGCAGTATTATCGTCTGCTGAATATGAATTTGCAGCAGCGCGGCGGACTCCGCCATCAGAAGAATGTCGTCCACATAAATGATAAGGCGGATTCCTTGCGATCTGAGACGACATGTCACTGGCTTCAGAAGCTTGGTGAAGCACCAAGGCGCCGAAGAGAGTCCGAAAGGTAAGCAGCGGAAACGCCACGTGACGTCTTTCCATTGAAAACAAAGGAATCTCCTGGACTCCGCCGCCATAGGTACTGTTAAATAGGCATCCCTCAAGTCTACCTTCACCAACCAGTCCCCTTGTCGAAGAAGATCTTTTAACAGGTGCAAACCCTCCATCTGAAAGTGGTTGTATATCACTGATACATTCAGCTCTTTCAGATTGAGGACGGGTCGACTCCCCCCGCCCTTCTTGGGGACCAGGAATAGATTTCCCAAGAATCTCACTTCTTCCCTTGAGGACCGCTCTATGGCTCCTTTCCGAAGGAGATCTGCAATCTCTTCGTCCACCAGCACTCCCTCGTCCGCCGTGAAGATCAACGGCGGGGGAAAGGAGTGCTGAACGGGGGTCGAGATGAAATTTATGACGAAACCCTGTAGCGTGTGTAACACCCATGTATCGGATGTGATCTTTTGCCATTGATGAAGGCATTTGGATAAACGGCCCCCCACTTGCACATTCATGTGGGGAATCAGAGAGCGCAATACCTGGAGATCTGTACCGGAAGTTGCGTCCTCCTCGATAGCCTCTGGTACGCCAGGGTCGGGAACGGGAGGGAAAAAAATGTGAGACTCTTGTCTCTGATTGTGAGGCGTCATACGCCACGGAGCCTGTGAATTGGCGGGAAAATCCTGCCCTTGCACAGCCGGCAGCGCGACCCCTGCCCCTGCCGGCCCGTGCAAAAACCCCAGCGGTGAACACCTTCTTTATGGAAGTAGTAACCTTCTCCATTGTAGTAAAGGCTCCTGTATATTCTGTCATGTCTCGTAAGAACCCAGGACCAAATAGCATTCCTTGGGCCTTAACCCCAAGCTCATTATCTGCCACTGCCGCCAGTTGTGCGTCCATTTTAAGCAAAATGCATTTGCGTCTCTCCGTAGCCAGAGCTGTATTTGTATTGCCGACGAAACTAATCCCTCTCTGGACCCAATTAGTAACTTCATAAGGGTCAAGCGTAGCATCATTAATTTTAGCCTGTTCGGCCACATCTAACAGTTTAGCCAACGGACCTATCGTGTCTAGGAGTTTATCCTGACAATTTTTGAAAGCCAGGTCTATGCCTCTATTCTGGGACCATCCTTTTGTCTCCACAAATTTTATAATTTTTTTTGTCTACCTCCGGGGTCAAGCATGTTTTCCCTACTGTAGTAGGTCGGGGACACTCCGCTCTCATCCTGGATCTGGAAGTTTTATCGAGGGGTTTGCACACACGCGCATCGATCCATGCCTCCACGTGTGGGGTGAGGGACCACTCTGTGGATCTAGGGTGAGACAAATCCTCAGGAGCGAACATGGGGTTTCCCATTGGGTCGTAAATGGGCCCCTCTGTACCAGGCCCCTGTAAGGGCACTAAGGTCTTATCAGCAAACTCCTCGTCCGACGCGTAAACCTCTAACGCGTCTTCACCACCTTCTTCTCCAGATAAAGGGGGATTATATTGTCTACTGGAAGAGGAAGGGTGATCATTGGTATGAGAGTGGTCAGAGCGTTTACTACGCTTGGTCGAGTTTGGCTCAATATGATGAGCTTTATGTGAGCGCTTTCTTGGCGTGTGTGTCCCCGGCATTGAATCCCCGGGCAGTGATATGGGGATGCCAGCCCCTCCAGCCTTGCGCTTATCTTTATTATTATTATCAGGCTGTTTCCCCATGGTTAGGGGAGAATCAGAGGGCCTCACTTCAGTGAGAGAATCGCCCGAATCTTTAACCGGGAGAACCGGTGTTGCATCCAATTTAGTCTGTAAAATAGCCTCTTTAAGGGACTGAGTAAATGAAGTAGAAAGAGCATTAACCGCTTTGAAAACTGCCGATTCTATTGAGGCTTGGATATGGGGCTCTAATGCTTTTTTATGCGTGGGGTCAGAAGGGCCTGCGGCTCTGGAGCCTGTCACATTACCAGCCTTATCGGGAGGTTTATTCATGGGAGAGGAGCTGTCCTCCGATCCGGAGTCCCTTGTAGGGGAAGAATCCTTGGAGCTCATGCGTGAGGTGACTTTCGATAAAGGCATCTTGCGACAGTGTGAGGTAACGCTAAGATGGAGGCGGTCAAAGCGCGCGAATCTACCGCGCATGCGCCCCGCCCCCTAGTAACCGCCGCTATCGCGGACACGCTCACTGCAAAGAATTCAGTAAAATAACTTAACAGAAATAACAGTAAATAAAACCATGCTAACAGCACCCCGGTCACCTCGGTTAGAGCCGGACCACCGGGAGAAAACCTCTATACAATAATATAATAATAATACTGGAGAAACAGAATTTATACTTATCTTCTCCAGCAGCAAAAAAGAGGGAGAAAAGGCGGGAACTGGGATCTACTTATGGACTTTGGACTGACTCACTGGGGAAGGGGGGTTAGACTGGTCCATTGTTAGCAAAGTGTTTCTTTAAATGTCTAATGTTTCTTTTTCGACATTTCTGTTTGCTGCTGTATTAAAAAGCAAGAAAGAGATTGCAATACTCGCCTCTGAGTCCTTTATTAAAATTACATTTATTTATAAAGAGCCAACATATTCTGTAACATTAAAGTAACATCTGGATTTATTTATTATTATTTTTAATGTCATGTTTTAAATCTAAAAAGTAGAATTAACAGAAACAGATAAATCAACAGACAGAAAGACCGATGTAAAAAGAGCGATATAAACAGTTAGCCAAAATAATACATAGACAGAGAGACTGACAGACAGAGACAGACAGAGGGAATTCATTCACATTCTGTGTATGTGTCTGCTTCCTGATCATTGCTTTGTTCTGTTTAATCTGTGCACTTTATTAAAAGGAATATATTGGATTAAATGGTTGATATTTTTTATGGGTTCATCTTTGCAATGTTCCTCTCCTGTAATAATTGTGACATTAATAAATATCAGGGGGTCACTGTAATAATTGTGACATTAATAAATATCAGGGGGTCACTATAATAATTGTGACATTAATAAATATCAGGGGGTCACTGTAATAATTGTGACATTAATAAATATCAGGGGGTCACTGTAATAATTGTGACATTAATAAATATCAGGGGGTCACTGTAATAATTGTGACAATAATAAATATCAGGGGGTCACTGTAATAATTGTGACATTAATAAATATCAGGGGGTCACTGTAATAATTGTGACATTAATAAATATCAGGGGTCACTATAATAATTGTGACATTAATAAATATCAGGGGGTCACTGTAATAATTGTGACAATAATAAATATCAGGGGGTCACTATAATAATTGTGACATTAATAAATATCAGGGGGTCACTGTAATAATTGTGACAATAATAAATATCAGGGGGTCACTGTAATAATTGTGACATTAATAAATATCAGGTGGTCACTGTAATAATTGTGACATTAATAAATATCAGGGGGTCACTGTAATAATTGTGACATTAATAAATATCAGGGGGTCACTGTAATAATTGTAACATTAATAAATATCAGGTTTCCACATATGCTGTTGGGGACAGAGTGTGGTTTACCACATGGGACATTAAGCTACTCGTGCTGTTGATGAAGATGGCTCCTCGTTTTATTGGGCCATATAGAGTCTTGCGCCGCGTTAACCCTGTGTCACATGCTTTGGCATTATCTTCCTACTTAAAAATCCATAATGTCTTTCATGTTAGTCTCCTGAAACCTCTCCTGTGTAACAGGTCACCAAAGTCCATGTCCCTCCTCCACCTATCATGGTAGAAGTTGAGGAGGAATATGAGGTACGTGCCGTCATAGTCTCCCGGGAATAAAAGAAGGGTAACTGGTTGAACTGGGAGAGGTTCGGGCTTGAGGACAGGTCTTGGTTACCTGCTGGAGAAGTCCATGCGCCTCGTTTGGGGAGGACTTTTCATGTCCCTCATCCCTCTGCGCCTGGTGGTCGTCCAGTTGCTGCCTGTAGAGGGGGGAGGTGGGTTCTGACACGTCACACGCTGGTACCCGGCAGCATCCTGCACACCCTGGATACATAAAAGAGCTCCACAAAAAATGTTTATTATTATATTCTGCAGCAAAAAGTCTCTTTATTTATAGATCTTTTAGGCTTTTTTCTGTAACAGCCTTTTTATTATCATTCATTGGATTTTATATATAAATTTCAGACATTTTCGCTCAGTAGTTTCTTTGCAAACAGTGTTTCACTCTTTAAACATTCAAGCAAACTGTTTTTTTCTTCTTCACTCCATTTGTCTGCGGTAGCGGCTTTTTCTGGTGGCTGCTCTGCGCTGTGATCGGCAGCTGCTCGGGTTTCTCTGGCGTGTTTGGCAGGGTTAATCCAGATGTTTTTGCGGGTATCGGTGAGCGTTTGTCGGGTATTTGGTTTTGTTGGGTACGTTCGCCGGGTTTTGCGGTGAGTGTTCGTCGGGTTTTGCGGTGAGTGTTCGCCGGGTTTTGCGGTGAGTGCTCGCCGGGTTTTGCGGTGAGTGTTCGCCGGCGGCTTTTCCCTGCACTATGACGGTCTTGAGGTGCTTGCTGAATACACCGCAGGGTCGCCAAAATAGGATCACCGAATCGCACCAAATTGAAGAGAACGAAAAGTCACCGAACGGTGACTTCAATTCCTTTTGAATAACCCTGTATGTAAAGAAAAAAAAAAAAAAAAATCCGGCAGACAGGGAAAAGGCCCTATTCTACCTCTAAATAGAGCAGGGGGTAATGGTGCAAAAAACCTCAAAAAATAATTGTATTACTGCCAAACACACTCTTTATTAACGGAGACGGAGCAAAGCGCACAAAAAGAGACGACACAGGACAAAAAAACAACACATATAACAAAAGATCTTCAAGCAAGTGCAAGGGGGTGATTGATCAAACCCAAAATTAAAGCAGGTAACATGAGTTGACAAACAGTCATTAAGTGCTTGAGCATTGGACTGATATCAATGTACCCAATAGGAAGACTAGAAAAAAGCCCCCATATACGCACAAATGACACAAAAAAGTGAAAGCTGTAGAAAGTAAAGGATAGCTCAGATAAACACTGATCAGACCAATCAATAGGCAGACGATTATAATGCATAGATTGCGAAGCGGCCTTAACCACATCGCCAGATAAAGACTGCGTAAAGGGCCGTCACATCATAGAACAAAGGCGTTTACATACAGAGCCATGAAAAAATCCGCTGGCTTAACCGAGCCCAATAAACCATCAGACAGACAATACAGGGAGTCAATGATTTCATTCATACAGGTTTCAGCAAGCAGAGCTGTCACTCACACTGGCCACTCCATAAATATAGGTCACTATCCCACCAAATATAACCCGCTTACAAACTATAAAGACCAGCTGACATGTTTCACCCTGACCGGCCTTTATCAAGAGGGAGAATCATTACTATTATTTGTTATTTCTCTGCTTTTTGGGTTAGGCCCGTTGCAGGGTGGGGGGGGGGGGTGTTAATTTACACCTATGAGAGAGACTCCTCTTTGCTCCTCTCTCAGTTTTTTCTTTTGTTGCTTAAGTGTTACTATGTATCAATAAAGCCTAGTATTGGACGCCCCTAATGAAGGAAGGCACGGCTGTATGTGACCCTATATATATCCCTCACTCTCACTGCTAGACAACCTGGCTCCTATAATGAAAGAGAGGGGTGTGTAAGGGTTAACCCCTGGTGCCCAGATGTAAAAAGATATATGTATTTGTATGTATGTATATTTGTTTATTTTTTCACAGATTGAGATTTTACATCCTTTGTAAAAATTGCAGGAAAAAGTGATTATTTGTGTGTGTTTTAGGGGTAACCCCAGCCCTAACATTCTGCTCTAATTTCAATACATTTTTAAGGCGATGACAGATTCTGCTCCTTCTTTTGAGGCAAACGAAGCCAGAAACTGATTTTCATTATTTTTAAACAACTGAATTATTTTGTTGTTTCCTCAAAATCCTAGAAATAAAAAATATATTTCTCCCACAGTTTAGGCACTTTTTTTTATTTTATAACTACTACACATTGTCCAGTGAGAACATTAGACATTGGGGATTTTTATTATTTTTATATATTTTAAAACAGACAAAATATTAAAAAGAAAAGGGAAAATAAGTGAAACAATAAACGAGGAGCAATTACTTTACACCCGATGTGACGACATTACAGCACATCACAATTTCACATGAGGAGCAGCTATAATTTGTGTAACAATGTATTGTCTGGGCCCGGGACAGCCTTATGAGAATATATACAGCGAGACTCTCATCAACTGTCACCAACTGCTTCCTTCTGTCCCGGTTTACTGTGCAGGGATTGTTTTTTTCCCTTTGTTTCCATAGCAACCTGTTAAGCACTGATACACAGCACAGGTGAGCTGGTGTGATGTCACAGATGGTATTGTGATGTCACAGGGCTCAGGTTCTGAGTCGGCGGTTCAGTGTAACCTCCCTCACTCGTGCCTTGGCTGTTTTCAGTGTAGGTCACAACGCTCGCGATTCTTTATTTTTTGGAATAGCATCATGCCTTTTCGAAGATTTTTTCCCCGACTTTTCGGGAAGCGTTCTGCAGGATCCACCATCTCAAACCCTGCAGAATCAGCGGAGCGCTGGGAGTGGAAAGATGGAAGCTGCTGCCTCTTCTCGTGCAACAGAATTTTTAAGAAAATCAACCTTAAAAACTGCTTCACGAGCAAGAAGGGCATACTATCTGCGCAGCGACCTCAATCCAC
>RXON01005063.1:0-17879 GCA_009667805.1 Leptobrachium leishanense
CATACTGTGTGCATGGGGTAATAATAACCCACGGGGGGGCCATACTGTGTGCATGGGGTAATAATAACCCACGGGGGGCCATACTGTGTGCATGGGGTAATAATAACCCACGGGGGGCCATACTGTGTGCATGGGGTAATAATGACCCACATGGGGCCATACTGTGTGCATGGGGTAATAATGACCCACGGGGGCCATACTGTGTGCATGGGGTAATAATGACCCACATGGGGCCATACTGTGTGCATGGGGTAATAATGACCCATGGGGGGCCATAATGTGTGCATGGGGTAATAATCACCCAGAGGGGGGGCCATTCTGTGTGCATGGGGTAATAATGACCCACATGGGGGCCATACTGTGTGCATGGGGTAATAATGACCCACATGGGGGCCATACTGTGTGCATAGGGTAATAATGACCCACATGGGGGCCATACTGTGTGCAGGGGGTAATAATGACCCACATGGGGCCATACTGTGTGCATGGGGTAATAATGACCCACGGGGGCCATACTGTGTGCCTGGGGTAATAATGACCCACATGGGAGCCATACTGTGTGCATGGGGTAATAATGACCCACGGGGGCCATACTGTGTGCATGGGGTAATAATGACCCACGGGGGCCATACTGTGTGCCTGGGGTAATAATGACCCACATGGGAGCCATACTGTGTGCATGGGGTAATAATGACCCACGGGGGCCATACTGTGTGCATGGGGTAATAATGACCCACGGGGGCCATACTGTGTGCATGGGGTAATAATGACCCACATGCGGCCATACTGTGTGCATTGGGTAATAATGACCCACGGGGGCCATACTGTGTGCATGGGGTAATAATGACCCACATGGGGCCATACTGTGTGCATTGGGTAATAATGACCCACATGGGGGTTATACTGTGTGCATGGGGTAATAATGACCCACATGGGGGCCATACTGTGTGCATGGAGTTATAATGACCCACGGGGGGCCATACTGTGTGCATGTGGTAATAATGACCCACATGGGGGCCATACTGTTTTTATGGGGTAATAATGACCCACATGGGGGCCATACTGTCTGCATGAGGTAATAATGACCCACATGGGGACCATACTGTGTGCATGGGGTAATAATGACCCCCAGGAGTGGTGGTGGTGGTGTGCGGCGGTCCTCACGCAGGATATTGTTACGGTTTATTGCTCTGTCGGGGTCACCGCTCTGTTCGCTGTTCTTTCGCCCCCAGACAGGCCAATGCAGCTGAACCAGGCCCTTTTCATGCTCGGGGGACAGAGTGGATACGTTCTACAGCCGGACATTATGAGGGACGACCTGTTTGACCCGTTTGATAAAAACAGCCTTAAAATCGTTGAACCAATCACCATCCAGATCCAGGTAAAGTGCTGAGTATGAAAGAGACGTAACGGGAAGTCAGGAGGAATAGCCCCCTCATGGCCTGGGGCCTCGTGGATTTTGTGTGTATCGTCTCTTGAGTGATCGGTGGATTCCTGTGCGGGGCTGCTGTATACTGTGAGTTCCTACAAGAGGTGCATTGTGGGAAATGCATGTAGGAGTGGAGCAATATGGAGCAGGTCCCAGTGATTCTGACCCTGGGGTGTTCCCAGATGGTTAGTGGGGGCCAGGCTCATAGCCCCCCTCCCCCCATAACACACAAGGTCGCTGGGCAGATCCTGTTCTATTAGAGGACTGGTAACATCCAAGGCTCATCACTGCGACCTTTCAGCCTCCCGGGTGAGGACGTTTGGATATTTCTCGGTCTGCATGAGGGCAGAGAGCATCAGGTGGTGCTGCCAGGTCCATCAGAAGGCAGACCCAGTGTCAGGTCCCTAGCCGCCGGCGCCATAGGAGAACTAAAGGCAAAGTGTCTCAGTGACAACTAACAGCGATTCTCTTACTAAACCAAGCTGTTCCAACAACCAGGTGCTAGCTAACGCATCATGATTCCTCCACTATAAAAAAGAGCCACTCCCAAGGTACTATGCTTCTGCATTGTTCTAGTGAACCTCTCACTAGTAAGGAGCTGCCTTCAATCTCTGCTTCCTATAATCTGGTTTGTCTTGGTTCCCACCATACTGTCTATAGTTCCTGCTACAAGGATCCTTCTGTGACAAGACCTCCTCTGCTACAGATCCCCTTCTGCTAATCCTGCTACCCTACATCCTGCAAGTATCCTCTGACCCTGCTGCCCTGCATCCTGCAGAATCCTCAGCCTGCTACCCTACATCCTGCAAGTATCCTCTGATCCTGCTGCCCTGCATCCTGCAGAATCCTCAGCCTGCTACCCTACATCCTGCAAGTATCCTCTGATCCTGCTGCCCTGCATCCTGCAGAATCCTCAGCCTGCTACCCTACATCCTGCAAGTATCCTCTGATCCTGCTGCCCTGCATCCTGCACAATCCTCAGCCTGCTACCCTACATCCTGCAAGTATCCTCTGATCCTGCTGCCCTGCATCCTGCACAATCCTCAGTCTGCTGCCCTACATTTTACAAGTATCCTCTGATCCTGCTGCCCTGCATCCTGCAGAATCCTCAGCCTGCTACCCTACATTTTACAAGTATCCTCTGATCCTGCTGCCCTGCATCCTGCAGAATCCTCAGTCTGCTGCCCTACATTTTACAAGTATCCTCTAATCCTGCTGCCCTACATCTTACAAGTATCCTCTGATCCTGCTGCCCTGCATCCTGCAGAATCCTCAGCCTGCTACCCTACATCTTACAAGTATCCTCTGATCCTGCTGCCCTGCATCCTGCACAATCCTCAGCCTGTTACCCTACATCTTACAAGTATCCTCTGATCCTGCTGCCCTGCATCCTGCACAATCCTCAGTCTGCTGCCCTACATTTTACAAGTATCCTCTGATCCTGCTGCCCTGCATCTTACAAGTATCCTCTGATCCTGCTGCCCTGCATCCTGCAGAATACTCAGCCTGCTACCCTACATCTTACAAGAATCCTCTGACCCTGCTGCCCTGCATCCTGCACAATCCTCAGTCTGCTACCCTACATCTTACAAGTATCCTCTGATCCTGCTGCCCTACATCTTACAAGTATCCTCAAAGCTTGTTACCCTGCATCCCGCAGAATCTGTTGCTTTATAGACCCAGGACCCTCTGCAGACCCAGGACCCTCTGCCTTAAAGACTCTTCCGTTTCTATTTCCTATTTATTTTCTAAAGATCTCCTTCACTCTTCCTTCTCCTATTATTCTCTCCATATCTGGTTTAACTCTGCTCTAATTTCTCTTTATATGTAGTAGTATAGTTTAGTATAGTTTAGTTTTGCTCCTTTTTGTTTACCTTTCTCTCCTCCTGTCTTTTAGTTAATCTTATTGCTGATTATTATTTATACAGTGTTTTCCTATCATTTATTACCCAGCTACATAATTGTTTATTCACATTTGTTTACTGCCTTTTTATGCCTTACTCTTAATAAACCCCTTTTGTTTATATACGTCTTTCTACTTATCATTGCACATTGGGCTCAAACCTGCCACCCCGGAACCAGGATCCTTACACCCAGCCATGACCAGAGCTTTGAGTGAATGGTTGTCCTGGTGGACCATCTCTGTGGCACTGCTCTCAATGTGGAGAACAAAGCCCTGGTGGAGATGTCCCTCAAGGACGACGCATCATCCCTTCATCTACTGTGATCTCCTAATGCCTCCAACACGGGACGAGGCAGAGACGCTCATTCTGACACATGGCCGCACTCTGCCCCGAGCCCAATTGAAATGATCTGCTATGCACAAGTCTAATACTGAGTATACATGCGCGGTGTGTACACACACTTAGGGCTCTATTGCATTCCTCGCGCATCGGTTTTGCGTGCACGCAAATGCGCATTTGCGCGAGGACAAAACCATTTGCTCAGAACTTCTTATTCCGACGTTCGCACAAACGATGCGCATTTGTGTCTACCGCAAATGATCCTGCGCGAATGCAAATGCGTGCGAGCATCCTATACTTAACATTGTGAGCGCAAATGCATTCGTGCGCAGAAACATGGATGGTATTTCAATCTGCACGCAACAAAGTTTTGTGCAAATTTTCGTAACGTCTTTGAAAAGCAGGTGGTAACTGTAAATTTGATCGTTCTGGCCGAAACAAAATACACCAGCACAAAATAAAAATACAGCACAGTACAGTTACACATTCTACACATACCCAAACAATAAAATTAATAAAAATTATTTTTTTTTGCTGCAGCACTTATACTCGGATTGACTTTGACAGGCGCAACAACCTAACGTTAGAAAATGGTGGTTCTTAATTCTGATTGGCTGAATACCGTTAAAAGACCAGTCCGAACACAGATTACTGCGCGCAACGTACTTTGCGCGCATTACTGCTTAGGCCTCAGACCTTCCCGGCCCATACCCCCTCTTAACCATAATAAATAAAACACAAACGCTTATAGAAGTTGGAATGGGCCACAGCTTTATTTAACTATATATATAACCAATAACTCGCAGTGCTTTGAATCTCCATTCTGCCACATCGCCCCAATGCAATAGGCAGTTCCACCTGTGTACCAAACCAAGAGCTCGTCCCCCGCAAGCGAGGTTTGTCTCCCCAGAGCCTCACCCGAAGGCGGCTTATCCGTCCTTAAAGCACCGCTGTCCAGGGAAACCCGCCAAAAGCTGTGACATGACGTAACCGAAATCCAGGGTGGGCAGGTGGGCATCTTCTTGAAGCACCTCTCACGCTGTCAGGGAACAAGAGGAAGAACACTCCCCCCAGCACCAACATAAATAGCCCAGGTAAGAAACGTTGTTGCAACGCTCCACCAATAACTTTCCAGATCCTTCCTTAGCTGACAGGCACCGGCCTTCAGTCATGTCCCCATTCCTGAAAGGTCCTGGGGATTCAAATCAAATCAAAATAAGCTTTATTGGCAGGACCAAATACATTTTAGCATTGCCAAAGCATATGGGGTGGAGGGGGGGTAGTGGGACATATATGGGGGGGAATGTGCAAGTCCATGGACATTATCAGGGTAAGTGATAATGTGAAGGGGGATGGGGCGAGTCCGTGTTGGGGATTTATAAGTCCAGGATCTCTCATGTTCCTCTCAGTCTGTGACATTCTGTGACATATTTGGCAGATATTTTCCTCTTCTCCCAGTATGATGTGGAGTTTCCTGGTCTCTTCTCCCAGTATGATGTGGAGTTTCCTCGTCTCTTCTCCCAGTATGATGTGGAGTTTCCTCGTCTCTTCTCCCAGTATGATGTGGAGTTTCCTGGTCTCTTCTCCCAGTATGATGTGGAGTTTCCTGGTCTCTTCTCCCAGTATGATGTGGAGTTTCCTCGTCTCTTCTCCCAGTATGATGTGGAGTTTCCTGGTCTCTTCTCCCAGTATGATGTGGAGTTTCCTGGTCTCTTCTCCCAGTATGATGTGGAGTTTCCTGGTCTCTTCTCCCAGTATGATGTGGAGTTTCCTGGTCTCTTCTCCCAGTATGATGTGGAGTTTCCTGGTCTCTTCTCCCAGTATGATGTGGAGTTTCCTGGTCTCTTCTCCCAGTATGATGTGGAGTTTCCTGGTCTCTTCTCCCAGTATGATGTGGAGTTTCCTGGTCTCTTCTCCCAGTATGATGTGGAGTTTCCTCGTCTCTTCTCCCAGTACGATGTGGAGTTTCCTTGTCTCTTCTCCCAGTATGATGTGGAGTTTCCTCGTCTCTTCTCCCAGTATGATGTGGAGTTTCCTGGTCTCTTCTCCCAGTATGATGTGGAGTTTCCTCGTCTCTTCTCCCAGTATGATGTGGAGTTTCCTCGTCTCTTCTCCCAGTATGATGTGGAGTTTCCTCGTCTCTTCTCCCAGTATGATGTGGAGTTTCCTCGTCTCTTCTCCCAGTATGATGTGGAGTTTCCTCGTCTCTTCTCCCAGTATGATGTGGAGTTTCCTCGTCTCTTCTCCCAGTATGATGTGGAGTTTCCTCGTCTCTTCTCCCAGTATGATGTGGATTTTCCTCGTCTCTTCTCCCAGTATGATGTGGAGTTTCCTCGTCTCTTCTCCCAGTATGATGTGGAGTTTCCTCGTCTCTTCTCCCAGTATGATGTGGAGTTTCCTCGTCTCTTCTCCCAGTATGATGTGGAGTTTCCTCGTCTTTTCTCCCAGTATGATGTGGAGTTTCCTAGTCTCTTCTATAGAGGTGAAGTCCGGGATGAGAGCGGAGAGTCTCTGGAAGTGAGTTTCCCTCAGTGCTGAGTACTTGGGGCACTGTAGGAGGAAGTGGACCTCATCTTCCAGGGCCCCCTGGTCACAATGCTGGCACAGTCTATTCTCCCTGGGCTTGTAGGTCTGTCTATGCCGCCCTGATTGGATTTCCAGGCTGTGGGCGCTCAGTCTGTACCGGCTCAGGATCTGTCTGTCCTTGGGGTCTTGTATTCCCTCCAGGTATGGGGCCAGTTTGTATTCCCTCTGTAAGGATTGGTAAATGGTGAGTTTCTGGGAGTTTGCTATATCATGTCTCCATTCTCTGATATCGTTTTCCCTGGAATCGTTAATTAGGGCCTTTATTTGATATTTTGTCAGGTTGCATTCATGGGGGCGTTGGATGATCAGGGTGGATATGAGTTGTTGCAGCCCACATGGTTTGGGGTGGTCCTTGTTGGCCAGTAGGGCTTTATGGTGGTATGAGTTGAGGCTGCTGATGTTTAGGTGGTCCCAGTATGATAGCGCCCTCTTCTGTACTGCAAGAAGTAAGGGGAGTCTGCCCAGCTCGGCCCGGCAAGCATTGTTAGAGGTGCTCCGATGGACTTGGAGAAGGTGCTTGCAGAATTCCAGATGGAATATTTCTGTTGGGCTGGTGTCCCATTTGGGTTGGTCAGGGTAGGTGATGGGGCCCCATACTTCACTGCCATAAAGGAGGATTGGAGTGATGACGCTATCAAAGATTTTAAGCCAGACTCTTACAGGCGGTTTTAATTTGTAGAGGTTTCTCCTGATGGCATAGAAGGTTCTACGCGCCTTGTCTCTCAGGGCCTCTATGGCTGGTCGGAAACTTCCCGATCGGTTTGTTTCTAGGCCGAGGTATGTGTAGCTGTTGGCTTCATCAAGAGTGCAGTCATTAAGTGTGAAAGAGGAACTCTTGGTTTTTGCATTCTTCCTTTGGAAAACCATTACCTTTGTTTTCTGTTGGTTGATGGGTAGTGCCCATGCCGCACTCTATTTTTCCAGCACTTCCAGGCTGTCTTGTAGACCTCCCTCTGTTGGTGACAGTAATAGGAGGTCATCTGCATACAACAGGAACTTCACCTCGGTGTCATGTAGAGTTAGTCCTGGTGCTGACGAGGATTCTAGAGCTTCAGCCAGTCCATTGATGTAGATGTTAAAGAGGGTTGGACTTAGGCTGCAGCCTTGTCTGACTCCACGAGCCTGCCGGAAATACTCGGTTCTCTTCCCATTCACCTTTATGCTGCAGAAGTTCTCATTATATGAGCTCTTGATGATGTCATATGTTTTCCCTCCTATTACACTCTCCAGTAGTTTGAGGAACAGGCCTGGGGGCCACACTGAGTCAAAGGCCTTCTTTTTTTTTTTTTTAAATAATATTTTATTTTTGCAAAAAAGGTATAATTGGGATACAAAATGAAGAAAGGGGAAAAAACAGTATTATACACAAAAGGGGGAACATCGGAACAGTTAACAGCGGCAATGATGTGGAGCATTATCCAGTAGCAATTGCTCCACAGATTGGCATGAAAAATTAAAACATCAACGTCAAATTTAGATAGCGTTTAGACATTTCTGTCCCATGGAAAGGGTTGAATAAAGGGAGAGAGACTGGAAAGGAGAGAAAGTAAAAGGGGGTAAAAGAATGCTAGAGAGATAGAAGAGAGAGGGTAAAAGGGGGAAGATGGAGGAAAGGGAGAGTGTAATAGGGCCAGGGAGATTGCACCAGTAGACTCAATCGCTTATATTATGGTGAAGATAGGTAAATAAATGAGAAAATATATGGTGAGCAGAGGGATCAAGGTAGTGAGGCTGTCAGCATCAATACAGACGGGCTGAGTGGTCAAGAGTTCGAGAAGGGGGACCCCTTTTATTAATTTAGTTTGTAAAGCAAGTGTTGTTGCCATAATGACCAAGGGTCTTGTTTCGGCACGGGAAGATCAAAATATGACAAAGGCAAAGCTTCGGAATAAGCCAAGTCGGAGATCATCTTGATTAGTGCAGGGAGGATAGGGGGGTGTAGTTTGTTTCCAGAGTCTGGCTATGAGCAGAAAACAGCAGGATATAATGATGCAAAATAGCTTTCGTTGGCGTGTTAACGTTCTCAAAGCATCCGGGAGGGCTCCCAGGATGTAGTGATCTGGGGAGAATGGAACTGAGATGCCCAGAACTTCATCCACAAATTTCGCCACTGCTAACCAAAAAGGCAAAAGCACAGGACAATTCCACCATACATGTAGCATAGATCCTCTATTATTGAGGCATCTCCAGCACATATCCGTGACATTTTTATTAAAGTGGCATTCTCTAACGGGTACTAAATACCATCGGTACAGCACTTTGCGTCTCGTCTCAAAAAGGGAGACACACCGGGAGGCCCCCTTGTCAAACAAAAATATGTGAGTCCACTGTTTTGCCGTGAGGGAAACATTGAGTTCTGTTTCCCAAGCCTTTTGAAACGACCATGGAGGAGAGTCGGTGGTGGTTAGCAGTGATCTATAGCAAAGGGAAAGTAATTTGGTGGAGTGCAAGGGGTAGGTAGCAAAAGATTCAAGAGGTGAGAGTATGGGAGGTTTTTCCGGGGGTAGTTTCGTTATTCCCAGCTTTCCCATATAAGCGTACAATTAGAGAAACGAGAGGAATGCTGAAGAGGGTATCCCATATTTAACCTGCAGTTGGGAGAAGGAGAGGAGAGAAGAATCCTGGAAGAAGTGAAACACATGTGTAACTCCGTTCATTATCCAGTGTTTAGGGTTAATGAATGGGAGCACGTAGGTCAAGGCAGACAGTGGTGTGGCTAATGACAGGGGATAAAAAGAGGTCAGAGTGCGAACATGACGATCCCACATAGTAAAATACCATTTAGTCATCTGAAGGGCCGATGGGAGGGGGGCCTGGATTTACTTGGTGTGAAGAGTAAACATGCAAACGAGGTGGTTGGTATCGAAACCGACTGTATGTATGTCCACTGGGGACCGTTAACATAAAAAGATTCACTTAGGGAGGCTATGACTGCGGCTTTATGATAAGTGGGTATCTGGGGAACTTTAAGGCCCCCGTTGTCCGGAGTGGAGGTGAGGACTTTAGTGGGATGCGTGGGCGTTTTCCATTCCACATGAACGAGGTGATATCCCGTTGCACCAATTTAAGAAGGGAGTGGGGTATGGAGATGGTTAGCATTCGAAAAACATATAGTAGTTTAGGTAATATCGTCATTTTAACAGCTGCCGCCCTTCCCAGCCAGGACAGTCTCACTCTCCTCCATTTCTGTAAGAGCCACTTCACTTCAGTGAAAATCTTAGTGTGGTTTAATGACATGACACTTTCGAGCCGAGGAGGAATCGCGACCCCTAAGTATTTGATACCCTGTTCCTTCCAAACAAAGGAGTACCGAGCCTTTATAGATTGTAGGTCTTCTGGGGTGACGCCTAAGGCCATGGCTTGAGTTTTAGGCATATTGATGGAATGGTAGGAGACTAAGCTGTATTCGTTCAAGGCTGTGTGTAATGGGGGTAAAGACAAGACAGGGTTGGTAAGTGTCAGGAGTATATCGTCAGCGAACAGATTTAGTTTAAACGCCCTGGGGCCAACCTGCACCCCACTTATACGATCGTCCTGTCTTATGGCTTGAGCTAGGGGTTCCAATATTATGGCATATAATAAAGGCGATAGGGGGCAGCCTTGGCGTGTGCCATTCGTGATATCGAATGCACCCGAGAGGAAGCCACTGTTCAGTACTTTAGCTGAGGATTGTGCATATAGTGCCATGATAGACTGTATGTGTTCCCCTAAAAAGCCAAACTTGTCAAGAACACGTTTCATAAATCCCCAATGAACCCTATCAAACGCTTTTTCCGCGTCAAGGGATAGCCAAAGGCATGGGATATCGTGTGTAGTGCGGAATTCTAATAGGGCTAGCAGTTTCTTCGAGTTTTCAGTCCCTTGTCTCCCCTTGATAAATCCCACTTGGTCCCTGTCTATGAGAGTAGGAAGTATGTCGTTTAGGCGTGTAGCCAGCAGTTTGGCATAGATCTTAATATCCGTGTTCAATAGTGAGATAGGGCGAAAGTTAGGACATGAGGTCGGGGGTTTACCCGGCTTGGGTAGGGTAATGATCGTGGCTTGTAACATTTCCCTGGGAAACGAGCCCGCCGAGGAGGCTCCTTCAAATACTCTAATTAGGTGGGGCTTCAGAATAGACGAGAATGCTTTATAATAGCAGGACGGGAAGCCATCAGGGCCAGGAGCTTTGCCATTGGGGAGTGAGGAGATGACTTTCGCGACCTCTTCCAGTGAAAATGGTTGTGATAGTAAGTCTGTTTGTGCTCTAGTCAGGGTGGGGAGAGGGATGCGCGACAGGTAGTCATCTATATCTTTGATCGTGGGTTGTATGACTGTCTCTTCGTTGTTTAGATTGTAAAGAGCGAAATAATAGGCTGCAAATTCTTCGGCAATGTCGGTAGGTTTATGTATTACGGAGTGGTTAGCAGTGTAAAGTTGGTCTATACGGTGTCTCGGTTGGAGCGCTCGCAGACGGCGCGCCAGTAATCTGCCAGGTTTATTGCCATAGGTGTAAAATCTAGCCTTAAGACGTTGCAGATGGGAAAAATGAGTTTGTTTGTCAAGTGTGTGTAGTTCGTCGTGTGTCTCACTTAATTGACGAGCAGTGGCGTCCGAAGGGGATAGTTTGTGTGACCGGTACAAAAAATCTAGTCTTTGTAGAATAAGAAGACGAGCGGCCACCTTAGATTTCTTAAAATGAGATGTCCATTTTATGCAGAGTCCTCTCAAAACCGCCTTAAGGGCCTGCCAGACCGTCGCTGCGGGCAAATCGTCACTAGCGTTCAATTCAATGTATGTTTGCAATTGGGTTTCCAAGTCAGTAGTAGCCGTCATGTCGGATAGGACTGTTTCGTTAAGGCGCCATGGGGAGAGACCATATGGTTTGTAGTCATCTTTTAAGATTAGGGTTATGGGGGCGTGGTCGGAGCAGGAAATAGTGCCAATGGAGCAGTTATCCACCCATGGGAGTGAGTGACTCTGTACCATCATATAGTCAATTCTAGTGTGGGTTTTGTGTACTTTAGAATAAAATGTATAGTCTACCTCGTTAGGGTGGAATAAGCGCCAGACGTCGTGGAGGCGATAATCAGTCAGTAAGTCTTGGAATCTGTCAACTTGCCGTTTACGTTTACCAGTCAGAGGTCGAGAGCCAAAACTCGAGGTATCTTTAAGCGGATCTAGGCTGAAATTCAAGTCCCCACACATTACAAGGTGCCGTAAGGACGAGAGAGATTTTCTAGCATAGTTGTAACAAACGTCACTTGGTCGTCGTTGGGGCGTACACATTGACAATAGTATAAACTCTATGATTCATTGAACACACTAAAATAAGGTATCCGCCCGCCGGGTCAGACAATGTCCGGTGTAAATCAAACACAACATCATTTCTAATAAGAGTGGAGACTCCTTTAGATTTTGTAGGGCTCGTGGAGTGAAATTGGGTGGAGTAAGTCGGCCAAAGCAGAGGAGCGTGTGAGAGCCTTTTAAAATGGGTTTCCTGCAGGCATATGACATTCGCCCTTAAGGGATCGAGTTCTTTGTAAAGTGTTCGCCTCTTACATGGGATGTTTAAACCTTGAACATTATATGACATTATTTTTACCATGGGGATAGGAGCACGGGATGCTTAGCGAAGGGGGAACAAAAAATGACATTTCTTCGAATAGTTACCCAAGTGTTCGTCTGATAGAAACTGTTGGCGAGAGGAAAAAAGAGGGAGTTGTGAACACTGGATTGAGCCTTGCTCTGCGGTATGCAGGTTGGTGATGCAACACTGAAGGGTATGAGGCGTAGTGGGGCGAGTCCAATAGTCCCTGGAAAAAGAAAATGGGGGGGGGAAGAAAAAAAGAAGAGAGAAAAAAATAAAAAGTCATAGAAAAAACTATATACAAAAAATATTCCAAGAATCTCCTGCGTGGCAGCAATCCTGTTGCAATGCCACATCTCTCAGCAAGAGAGGGAGAGGGTGAGGGAACGTGGGAGAGTCAAACTCTCAACTGGACGGAGCCGCCAGACCTCGGTATCGCTGTATATCGTCAAGGACGTCTCAGCAAGGTGGCGAATTCTGCGGAGGGTGTCTCGATGAATTTTCGAAGATGGAGCAGAACAGGTAAAAACAGGGGGCATTCAGCCCGGTTTTCCCTTGCGGACCTTTTTCCATTCCTTCTGTATCCTCCGAGGGAGCGTTGAGGTCGGTTGATTCGGTGGTGATGGGGTGATGTCTCTCTCCGACAGGAACTGGAGGCCCTGCTCCAATGTAGCCACCACGCGTTGAGAGCCATCGTGTGATATCAATAGGTTTTGCGGGAAACCCCAACGATAGGGGATATCATGCTGGCGAAGTGCGGTGGTTACCCTCTGGAGCGAGCGTCGAAAATCAAGCGTGTGTTTCGCCAGGTCAGGAAATACTTGCAAATGGGTATAATCAGGAGACCTTGCTTGTGGATTTCGTAGAGCCTGGAAGATAAGTTTCCTGGGTCTGAAGTAGTGAAGGCGTAAGATTACATCACGCGCAGTGTCTATCGGCATCGCGGGCGGCCTCGGCAGACGGTGTATACGGTCCATCAGCAAAGAATCTGGGGTCAGCTCAGGCACCAAGTGTAAGAAAAAATCGGTAACATAAGAGGCTAGTTGCTGGGACGCCCCGAATTTTCACGTTATGCCTGCGGGAACGATTCTCAAGATCAGCTATTTTGGTCAGACATCCCTCCAGCGTGTCCTCTAGCTCTTGTACCTTGTCGGCCATATCGTTCTGTGTGTCAGCATATTCCCCCTTTTTATCCTCTACGTGAGAGGTGCGGGCTGCTAGGCCCTGGATGTCAGCTCTAATTCTTTATGTCTGCAGACATAGAGGAAAGCATTCCTTCCAGAGTAGTGGTGAGAGCCTTCATTTCAGTGCCTGTAGCTGGACCCTCCGTCTGCGTTATCGCGGGTGTTTCCGGACTCGAGCGGCCGGCGCCATCTTGGATTCCAGCCGCCGATCTTTTGTGACAGGACGCGGTGAAAAGAACTCGGATTTAGCCGCAGATTGTTTAGATTTGCCCTGAGACATCTCCCACCGCCGATCGAGTCGTTTCTGGATCAGTTAGGTGCTTGCAAAGACGTTTTTTGTCACGTTCTGTGAGGTCTGTGCACAGAGCTCCTCAGTCAAGCCGCCATCTTAAACGGTGGTCAGCCACGCCCCTGTCAAAGGCCTTCTGAAAGTCCACAAAGCAGGAACATATTTTCCCATGTTTAGTATTGTGGACATGGTCCTTGATGAGACTGTGCAGGGTGTAGATGTGATCTGTAGTGCGATGGTTTGGCATGAACCCCGCTTGGCTTCTGTTGAGGACGTTATGCTGTGTCAGGAAGCGGAGGATTCTTTTGTTCTGGATTCTATTGAACAGTTTTCCCAGCGGCTGCTGACACATATCCCTCTGTAGTTGGCTGGATCATACTGGTCTCCACTCTTATGTAGGGATGTGCGTTTCGGGTTTCGGAATTTCGGAATTTTCACGAAATTTCCCAATTCGTGCATTCAGATTCGTCCGATTTTCCTAAAATTTTCAGATCCGAAAACGGCTAGAAATGTGTAAAATCGAAATTCATTTTCGTTCCATTCCTGATTTCGGTTCCATTTCAGTAATTTCGGACATCGTATTTTTTGGTTATATCGCTGATTCTGTAATTTTGTATCATTCCCATCTCAATGTATCCTTCCTGGGAAACCAGAGAAATCTCAATGTATCCTTCCTGGGAAACCAGAGAAATCTCAATGTATCCTTCTTGTAAAACCAGAGAAATCTCAATGTATCCTTCCTGGGAAACCAGAGAAATCTCAATGTATCCTTCTTGTAAAACCAGAGAAATCTCAATGTATCCTTCTTGTAAAACCAGAGAAATCTCAATGTATCCTCCTGGAAACCAGAGAATCTCAATGTATCCTTCTTGTAAAACCAGAGAAATCTCAATGTATCCTTCTTGTAAAACCAGAGAAATCTCAATGTATCCTTCTTGTAAAACCAGAGAAATCTCAATGTATCCTTCTTGTAAAACCAGAGAAATCTCAATGTATCCTTCCTGGAAACCAGAGAAATCTCAATGTATCCTTCCTGGAAACCAGAGAAATCTCAATGTATCCTTCCTGGGAAACCAGAGAAATCTCAATGTATCCTTCTTGTAAAACCAGAGAAATCTCAATGTATCCTTCTTGTAAAACCAGAGAAATCTCAATGTATCCTTCCTGGGAAACCAGAGAAATCTCAATGTATCCTTCTTGTAAAACCAGAGAAATCTCAATGTATCCTTCTTGTAAAACCAGAGAAATCTCAATGTATCCTTCTTGTAAAACCAGAGAAATCTCAATGTATCCTTCTTGTAAAACCAGAGAAATCTCAATGTATCCTTCCTGGAAACCAGAGAAATCTCAATGTGTCCTTCTTGTAAAACCAGAGAAATCTCAATGTATCCTTCTTGTAAAACCAGAGAGATCTCAATGTATCCTTCTTGTAAAACCAGAGAAATCTCAATGTATCCTTCTTGTAAAACCAGAGAAATCTCAATGTATCCTTCTTGTAAAACCAGAGAAATCTCAATGTATCCTTCTTGTAAAACCAGAGAAATCTCAATGTATCCTTCTTGTAAAACCAGAGAAATCTCAATGTATCCTTCTTGTAAAACCAGAGAAATCTCAATGTATCCTTCCTGGAAACCAGAGAAATCTCAATGTGTCCTTGTAAAACCAGAGAAATCTCAATGTATCCTTCTTGTAAAACCAGAGAAATCTCAATGTATCCTTCCTGGAAAACCAGAGAAATCTCAATGTATCCTTCTTGTAAAACATGAGAAATCTCACTGTATCCTTCTTGTAAAACATGAGAAATCTCAATGTATCCTTCTTGTAAAACAGGAGAAATCTCAATGTATCCTTCCTGGAAACCAGAGAAATCTCAATGTGTCCTTCTTGTAAAACCAGAGAAATCTCAATGTATCCTTCTTGTAAAACCAGAGAAATCTCAATGTATCCTTCTTGTAAAACCAGAGAAATCTCAATGTATCCTTCTTGTAAAACCAGAGAAATCTCAATGTATCCTTCTTGTAAAACCAGAGAAATCTCAATGTATCCTTCCTGTAAAACCAGAGAAATCTCAATGTATCCTTCTTGTAAAACCAGAGAAATCTCAATGTATCCTTCCTGGAAACCAGAGAAATCTCAATGTGTCCTTCTTGTAAAACCAGAGAAATCTCAATGTATCCTTCTTGTAAAACCAGAGAGATCTCAATGTATCCTTCTTGTAAAACCAGAGAAATCTCAATGTATCCTTCCTGGAAAACCAGAGAAATCTCAATGTATCCTTCTTGTAAAACATGAGAAATCTCACTGTATCCTTCTTGTAAAACATGAGAAATCTCAATGTATCCTTCTTGTAAAACAGGAGAAATCTCAATGTATCCTTCCTGGAAAACCAGAAAAATCTCAATGTATCCTTCTTGTAAAACCAGAGAAATCTCAATGTATCCTTCCTGGAAAACCAGAGAAATCTCAATGTATCCTTCTTGTAAAACATGAGAAATCTCAATGTATACTTCTTGTAAAACATGAGAAATCTCAATGTATCCTTCCCAGGAAACCAGAGAAATCTCAATGTATCCTTCCTAGGAAACCAGAGAAATCTCAATGTATCCTTCCCGGGAAACCAGAGAAATCTCAATGTATCCTTCTTGTAAAACCAGAGAAATCTCAATGTATCCTTCTTGTAAAACCAGAGAGATCTCAATGTATCCTTCTTGTAAAACCAGAGAAATCTCAATGTATCCTTCTTGTAAAACCAGAGAAATCTCAATGTATCCTTCCTGGAAAACCAGAGAAATCTCAATGTATCCTTCTTGTAAAACATGAGAAATCTCACTGTATCCTTCTTGTAAAACATGAGAAATCTCAATGTATCCTTCTTGTAAAACAGGAGAAATCTCAATGTATCCTTCCTGGAAAACCAGAAAAATCTCAATGTATCCTTCTTGTAAAACCAGAGAAATCTCAATGTATCCTTCCTGGAAAACCAGAGAAATCTCAATGTATCCTTCTTGTAAAACATGAGAAATCTCAATGTATACTTCTTGTAAAACATGAGAAATCTCAATGTATCCTTCCCAGGAAACCAGAGAAATCTCAATGTATCCTTCCTAGGAAACCAGAGAAATCTCAATGTATCCTTCCCGGGAAACCAGAGAAATCTCAATGTATCCTTCTTGTAAAACCAGAGAAATCTCAATGTATCCTTCTTGTAAAACCAGAGAAATCGCAATGTATCCTTCCTGGGAAACCAGAGAAATCTCAATGTATCCTTCTTGTAAAACCAGAGAAATCTCAATGTATCCTTCCTGGAAAACCAGAGAAATCTCAATGTATCCTTCTTGTAAAACCTGAGAAATCTCAATGTATCCTTCCTGGAAAACCAGAGAAATCTCAATGTATCCTTCCTGGAAAACCAGAGAAATCTCAATGTATCCTTCTTGTAAAACAGGAGAAATCTCAATGTATCCTTCTTGTAAAACAGGAGAAATCTCAATGTATCCTTCCCGGGAAACCAGAGAAATCTCAATGTATCCTTCTTGTAAAACAGGAGAAATCTCAATGTATCCTTCCTGGAAAACCAGAGAAATCTCAATGTATCCTTCTTGTAAAACATGAGAAATCTCAATGTGTCCTTCCCGGGAAAACCAGAGAAATCTCAATGTATCCTTCTTGTAAAACAGGAGAAATCTCAATGTATCCTTCTTGTAAAACAGGAGAAATCTCAATGTATCCTTCCTGGAAAACCAGAGAAATCTCAATGTATCCTTCTTGTAAAACATGAGAAATCTCAATGTGTCCTTCCCGGGAAAACCAGAGAAATCTCAATGTATCCTTCTTGTAAAACAGGAGAAATCTCAATGTATCCTTCTTGTAAAACAGGAGAAATCTCAATGTATCCTTCTTGTAAAACCAGAGAAATCTCAATGTATCCTTCTTGTAAAACCAGAGAAATCTCAATGTATCCTTCTTGTAAAACATGAGAAATCTCAATGTATCCTTCTTGTAAAACCAGAGAAATCTCAATGTATACTTCTTGTAAAACATGAGAAATTTCAATGTATCCTTCTTGTAAAACCAGAGAAATCTCAATGTATCCTTCTTGTAAAACCAGAGAAATCTCAATGTATCCTTCTTGTAAAACAGAGAATCTCAATGTAATCCTTCCCGGGAAACCAGAGAATCTCAATGTATCTTCTTGTAAAACCAGAGAAATCTCAATGTATCCTTCCTGGGAAACCAAGGAGAAATCTCAATGTATCCTTCCGGGAAACAGAGAAATCTCAATGTATCTGTGATGGACTGGCCCAGCACCCTCAGCCAGAGACAGGGGATCAGGACACTGATAGTTAATGGACTATGTCTTTGTGCCGTTGCACCAACGTTCCTGCATTCCAGCTGGCCGAAGGAGTACCTGTAAATAAAAGTGTTGATATTGTGTAACGGATGCCGTTTTAAATTTGCCGCCATTTCTTAAGTGTTGATATTGTGTAACGAATGCCGTTTTAAATTTGCCGCCATTTTCGGCCGCCGCGTGTTCGGATCGGGCGGAGCAGGAGGTAAAATGGCCGATCCGAACCTTCCG
>RXON01005064.1:0-116065 GCA_009667805.1 Leptobrachium leishanense
GATAATATAAAAAATAAAAACATGTGGGGCCATATTACATAGTTGGTGCTAACTTAACCAGAGCTGTTATAAACTTACCAGAGCCATTAAAATCAATGGGGTTGTTAAGTTTACAACAGCTCTGGTTAAGTTAGCACCAGCTTTGTAATATAGCCCGTGTTTTTTTTTTTGTGTTTTTATTAATGCAGTAATATTGTTCACATTTCAATTATAATGTGAACAATGATGCTGCACTAATGATTTTTTTCTATGGGTGCATTTGCTAAAATTCATATAATTCCCCCCAAAAAATTTAACGAGTCCCATTTCTAATTTTTGTACAAGCGCACCCCATCTATATAATAAAACAGTTTTAAAGTCCGTCGCCGTCAAGCGCTGAGTGCGCATGCGCGACGGACATTTAAAAACGGTTAGAAAACAAAAGAAACAGGAGCCGTTGGAGAGGCGCACGCCTCTCCCTGTCTCACCTCCTCACAGCTCAGTCACTGAGGAGGTGAGAGAGGCGCTTCGTGCGCGCCTCTCCTACTGCTCCGCTTTCTTTTGTTTTGCCTACCGCCGGGGCCTCAGCCCTGACTGCCGGCGTGCATCCCTGCTCGCTGAGGCTGGGCCCATGTGTGCCCACCGGCGAGCAGGGACTTGAAGTTAGCCGCCGACGGGCCCCCTCTGATGTCAGAGGAAGCCTGCCGGCGGCCATCTTGAAGGCCCTGCTCGCCGATGGGCTCAGCCTCCGGTGAGCAGGGACTTCAAGATGGCTGCCGGCGGCCCCTCTGATGTCAGGGGAAGTACGTCGGTGGCCATCTTTAAGTCCCTGCTCGCCGGTGGGCTCATCCATGTGAGATGGGCACAAATATATACATGTGAGCAAGGGGGCAATTATACCCATGTGAGCAGGGGGCAATTATACCCATGTGAGCAGGGGGCAATTATACCCATGTGAGCAGGGGGCAATTATACCCATGTGAGCAGGGGGCAAATATACCCATGTGAGCAGGGGGCAAATATACCCATGTTAGCAGGGGGCAATTATACCCATGTGAGCAGGGGGAAAATATACCCATGTGAGCAGGGGGCAATTATACCCATGGGAGCTGGGGGCAAATAAATCCATGTGAGTTGGGGCAAATATACCCATGTGAGCTGGGGCCAACAAGTCCATGTGAGCTTGGGCCAAATATACCCATGAGAGCCTGGGGAAATATACCCATGTGAGCTGGGGGCAAATATACCCATGTGAGCTGGGGGCAAATATACCCATGTGAGCTGGGGGCAAATATACCCATGTGAGCTGGGGGAAAATATATACCCATATGAGCTGAGGGCAATATATAACCATATGACCAAAAAAATTGTCTTTCCTTGATGTTGCTGTGCTTTCATTTCAGCGAACATTCATGCACACCTCACTTAACAATAGACTGCCCTCTGGGCAGGCTTTCCACCTAGTAGAAAATATAACCGAAAACCCTCATGTGATAAAATGTGAAAAAAACACTTTACACACTGTAGAGGATTAAAAATTAAAATTTTATTGCATTTTTTGTTAGAATATACAAGCAGGACATTACATATACATATAAAAATGATATATTATGAATCTGCCGGAAAGAACAATATATAATATGTCTGGGTCATAATAAAATGTGGCTTCAAATCGCGTTTAAACCTGATGAGCGAAACCGGTAAAAATGAGCTCAGCACACAGCGGTGAAATGCGTCAGCAGTGAAGGGGTTAATTTGTTCCAGGATCATATCATTTTACAACTCCCGGAGCTTACACAATTCAATATTACAACAACAATAATTGGTTCACGAGCTACACTCTGGGTTTCCCAGATTTCCATCGTTGACGGCCATAATAATGCCTGACCACCTGCCAAGACACCTACTTGCTGGTCTGGGCAAGTATTTGGATTTGGACGGAAAATAATTTGTACGAATCAGAGTCACTGGTAACTAGGGATGAGCCGAACACTCCGAGTTCGGTTCGAGCCCGAACCCGAACTTCCCATTTGTTCGAGACCGAACCCGAACCCCCATGCAAGTCAATGGGGCTGAAAATTCAGTTTTTTAGAGTGCCCTCCAAGAGGGCATATATGCTACATATTTGCCATAAAAAGGTGTATGGGGGTCCGGGTAGTGCCCTGGAGGACAGGAAACAAGGACAAAAAGTTTTTAAAAAAACGTTTTTAAAAGGGACTGAGTTTTCCATGAAATAAGGGTTAAAAATAAAAACGAAAAATTCCTTCAAATATCGTGCCTAGGAGGTCCCCATAACCTGCCCGTGAAGTGGCGGATTTCTAGGGTGTATAGAAACACTTAAAAACAAAAAAATGACATTTCAAATTACGGTAAATGCTTTTCCTTTAATCTATCCATAAACAACTGCTTGGGGCGGCAGCCTGTATGAAAAGACATTTTAGGACGCGCAGAAAAGTTTAGTGTTTTATTGGGCTAAATTATTGTGAAAGTTATGCAGGCTTTGGATGAAAGTAACAATAGGTGCTTTAAAATTGGGCTTTTAGCGTCGGCAACAGTGCTGTCACACCGTAACCCCTCTGAGGATATGAATCTGATACAGGCGTCAATGGCAGTGCACCCAGATATTGTGCCTTTAGTGCCAGGCATGCAAGTACTATCATACAGTAACCCCTCTGTGGTATTGTGGAAGAGTGCAGGGGTGGACCATGTGGTCCTATATTGACAAGATATGCATCTGGTTAAGGCGTCAGTGCACCCAGATATTGTGCCTTTGGAGCAAGACTGCCAGGGCAGCAAGTATCCTCATACAGTAACCCCTCTGTGGTATTGTGGAAGAGTGCAGGGTTGGACCCTGCTGTTCAAAAAATTAAAATGATATAAATCTGGCACAGGCGTCAGTGCAGCCAAATATTGTGCCTTTCATGGCAGCAAGTTCATTCACACCGTAACCCTTTTGTGGTATTGTGGAAGAGTTCAGTGTTGGAGGTTTTGTGCATGCAGAAGACATACCCAATCTATTCCGTTACAGCGGCATCAGGGGATTGATAGCTGCTGATCCAGGACTGATTCATTTTTATAAATGTCAGCCGGTCTACAGAGTCGGTGGACAGATGCACTCTTTTGTCTGTGACAAAACCTCCAGCGGCACTGAACGTCCTTTCGGAAAGCACGCTAGATGCAGGGCAACCTAGTAGCTGCATAGCATATTAGCTAAGTTCTGGCCAGTGATGCAATCTCAACACCCAGTAAGCCAGTGGATCATCTGCTGGAAAGGTATCCAGGTCTGCCCTTGCTCCTAGGTAGTCCTGCACCATATGGTGAAGACGCTGGCAATGGGTGCCTACATTTGACATCCCTGGGCATCGAGGACTAAAAAAAATGAAAAAATGCATCAGTCAAGCGGCCCTGGCCTTCACCGCTATTCCTCTGATCACCTGCAGCCTCAGAAGCACGTGTGTCAGCACTTGGTAATCTAGCAGTGCCTGGAAAGGTGTTACACAAATTTCGCTTTAGAGTGTCCTCAAGTTTTTTCATCCTGTGCTCCCTCTGTGCGGGCAGGATGAGCTCTGCAACTTTCCCCTTGTATCGTGGATCAAGAAGTGTTGCCAACCAGTAATGATCCCTCTCCTTGATAGCACGAATCCTGGGGTCTTTTAGCAGGCTTTACATCATTAGGGAGCCCATGCAGCGTAGGTTGGAGGTGGCATTAGCTGCTGAGTCTTCCTGGTCAATGAGGATGACCGTATCGTGCACTTCCTCCACCCAGCCACGCACAAGCCCTTCTGTTTCTGGGCACACAAAACCCTGCCTTGAGGAATCCCCACCTTCAATGCCCCCACTACTTAAATAGTCCTCCTCCTCCTCCTGTCTGATCTGAGTAGGACCCGCTGGAATGCTGTCTGCGGAAAGACTGGGGCCTTGAAAGCTAGGGAAGGCCTCCTCTTCCTCCTGCTGCTCTGCCTCTAAAGCCACATCTATAATTCCCCGCAGAGTGTGCTCCAGCAGGAACACTAAAGGAATTGTGTCACTGATGCATACACTGTCCATGTTCACCATCCTCATTGCCTCCTCAAATGGTGACAGTACAGTGCATGCATCCTTGATCATCAGCCACTGCGAGGGGGGGAAAAAAAAACAAGTTGACCTGAACTTGTCCTTGTGCCATACTCACACAGGTACTCGTTGATGGCCCTCTGCTGCTTGTGCAGACGCTGCAGCATTGCTAATGTTGAATTCCACCTGGTGGGCATGACACAGATCAGACGGTTTGTGGGAAGGTGGAATTCTCTTTGAATTTCTGCCAGGCGAACGCTTGCTGGGAATGACCGTCTGAAGTGGCTGCAGACTTTTCTGGCCTGGATGAGAAGCTCTGGCAGCCCTGGGTACTTGGTTAGGAAACGCTGTACCAGATTTAGGACGTGTGCTAGGCATGGTACATGCGTCAATTTACCCTTGCGTAGGGCGGAGAGAAGGTTGCTGCCATTATCGTAGACGATCATTCCCAGCTCAAGCTGGCGTGGTGTTAACCATCTCTGCACCTGCAGAGCTGACAAAATTTCGAGGAGAGAGAGAGAGAGAGACTCCAGCATAGAGCCCCGTCTTGGATCCCTCCCAGCTGCAATCAGAGTTACCCAGTGTGCCGTGAAGGAAATGTAACGTCCCTGTCCACGTGTCTAAAGTGACATGCACCTTGCTGCTGACTGCCTTTCCCAATGACTGGATAACATTGTCTTCCACGTGCTGGTATAGTGCTGGAATGGCCTTGCGTGAAAAGTAATGGCGTTTTGAAACCTGCCACTGTGGTACAGCGCATTCAGCAAATTCACAGAAGGGAGCAGAGTCCACCAGCTGGAAAGGCAGCAGCTGCAATGCGAGTAATTTTGCTAAGCTGGCATTTAGACGCTGTGCTTGGGGATGGTTGGGACTATATTTTTTCTTTCGCTGCAGCAGCTGCGGCAACATAATCTGACTGCGTAAATCTTCAGCTACTGGGATGATGTCACATTGTGAGGAAGGACCTGCTGGTACATGCATTACTGTAGCATCATCCCTGTCGGTGGAAGTTGTAGGCAATTGCATGGCAGGGCATACAGTGTGGGTAGAGACAGATGAGGAGGAGGAGGACCTATGCAAAGTTTTGCCCAAACGGAATGTGTGGCACTTGTTCATATGTCACCTCAAGCACGTGGTACCCAAGTGTCTGGTGTTTATCCCACGCTTAAGCCTCCTCTGACATAGATTACAAATAGCAACGCTGGGGTCTGCTGCACATTTCTTAAAGAACTCCCAGACAGCAGATTTCCTGCATGTGTTCTTTGAGACAACAGCGCTCTGCACCGGATCAGCTCTGACATGTGATGCCTTGGACTGGCTAGTGCTACGGTTGGTCACAGAGGATGTTGTGCCTCGTGTTTGCTGTGCCTCCTCCTCCTCCTCACTTGATTCCTCAGTTCGATCTGGCACCCAGGTGGAGTCAGTGACATCATCATCAATGTCATCTTCACCCCCTATCTCCTCATCACTGGAGCCAACTTGGCAGTATGCTGCAGCTGCTGGGGCAACATGAGTGCCAGTTATTTGTGTGTCATCACTGGCACCCCCTTCCTCTAGGTTGATTATACTCCCTTGCTCAACCTCAGAGATTGAATCAGAGCACTGTATTTGCTGCGCATCCTCAAGCAGCATGTCACTGTCATTGTAGTCAAACAATTCAGCTGACTCTTCCGTGTGTGATAGCGAGGCTACAGCAGGAGTAGCTGTGGACATGGAGGCTGCATTAGATGCTTTGGCAGCTGAGGTGGACTGTAAAGCACTAGAAGCCTGGCTGGCAGAGGACTCGGAGGATGAGGATGGCCTGGTTAGCCAATCCACCAAGTCCTCTGTATGTTGCTGCTGCTTAAGAAGGCCAGCACCAGTTAGAAAGGACAAGCATGCCCCTGCAGAGGATGCACCACGTCCAGAGACACAGCCTCCCGACACAGGGGCTGCTTGCCCTCTTATCTGTGGCTGGGAGCGTCTGCCTGTCCTTTTTGTTCTTTCAGACATGGTGAGTGATATATAGATTAATATATACAGAACTCTGATTCAACTCTGGTATAAAGATTTAAATAACTCTGGTATAACTCAGTGAGACACACTGATAGCTGGCAGCCAGTAACGAGACACAGATCACCTCAATTCACAAATGTTTTAAAGAAATTAGTGAGCCCCAAAAAAAATTGCTGGCTGTGTGACGAGACACAGATCACCTTAATTCCCAAGTGTTTTAAAGAAATTAGTGAGCCCCAAAAAGATTTGCTGGCACAGTGACAAGACCCAGAAAATCCCCTCAATTCACAAATGTTTTAAATAAAGTTGTAAACCCCAAAAAAACTTGCTGGTAGTGACAAGACACACACCTAAATTCCCTGATATTTGGTCGAAATGAGACCCCCCCCCAGTAGCGTGGCAGACCGGCAATAAGAACACAGAACAACTATTTCCTCTGAAATCTCCTCTCAAATGTGTGCAGAAGTGCTGTGTGGAAACCTTATATAGTGTGCTGCGGGACTTAGCTCTGTGAGCCCATGATTGGGCAAATTTTGCCCAATCAGGACTCTGAGCGGTGATTGGCATAGTGTTGAACCAGTCTTGCACCAGACCTGTGGTCAGGTGCAAGGCTGTAGGCAATTACGAGCTTCAGGCCAGTGAGAAAATGCATTGTGGTCCATTGTGGTCGAACATGCGGCGAACACCCGGAAATGTTCGGGGTCTGCGATCTGCCCGAACAGGCTAAGTTCGGGTCGAAACCCGAACAGCTCATCCCTACTGGTAAGCAGTCCCCATTGGCACCTTGTGGCGCTGCGACTGACATAAGTCCTAGGTGGTGTCCACAACACAAACTCGCCATCTATACTGCTGTGGGAAACAAAACAATATATGGACTCCCTCCATGTTTGGGCCCAGAGGGTCACTTGCCCATCTTTTCTGCAACTGAATCATCTACACATTAGTTATACAAAAATAGATACATAAAAATGAGATTATCACTGACCCAAATACTCAATTTCTACATTGACTGGCCTAACAACAATACCTGCTGGTTTAAGCTAACTCTCCTAATTCCCGACGGCCCCCTGCTATCCCACTTGTCTGGGGGCCAGGTAGACCAAACATGAGTTAAAAATACTATTGGTAACACATCCAGCCACTTCAGTAATATCTCTTGGCACATTTTCGCCATCAATGTCTTTAGAGTTTGGTTCTTTCACTCCACTTTTCCTCAACTCTGGGACCTGGAGGCGGTGTACAGTTTCCGGGCAATGCCCAACTGGCTAAAAAGTTGTTGCAGACAGGCTTGAATAGAGGCTGGGCCATTATCCGACTCAATCTCACATGGCAGTCCATAACTGGGGATAATTTCTTTCAGTAGGCACTTTACTTTGGTGGTTTTCTCTGTTCTGGTTGGGAAGGCCTCAACCCAGCCAGTCAATGTGCACGATTATCATGAGGAGATAATTGTATCCTTTACATGGTGGGAGTACAGTAAAATCAATCTGGAGTGAGGCCATAGGTGATAGGCTGTACTCCTGGCGGGTTTGTCGGTCCCGCTCTGGGGTTGTTCTTGGCGCACATGACACACTGTCGGACTACTGTTAGAAATGTGGCTCTAGTTGTTGCTCCATTGCATCTCTTCCTCCATGTGAACTGGCATGAAAGGCTCTCACAACTTCAGGTGCCAGGGTAGCGGGCAGTACTATTTGCTCGCTGTCCAACTGGAACCATCCAGGTAGTAATGATCTTGTTCCAGGAGTTCAAAATTTTTCCCTCTATCGTGTCAGGATGACTTCAATAAATTCGTCGTTTGGCTGGGAACGGGTTCTCTTTATGTAGAAATCTAAGTTAGGTGTCAGCTCACCATTATCATGGGCGGCTTGTTCACAATTGGTGGAGCTTGGATATCAAAGACAATACCGATATCAATTCCACTGCAACTTGTCTTTGTGAAAATGCAGACTTCATCAATTACCAGAAGTCAAGACATTCATTATCATCTTCATCTTAGTGATGAGCCGAACACCCCCGTGTTCGGTTCACATTCGAACAATTCCAAAAGTTCGAGTTCGAACGTGAACACGAACCGAACTCAATGCAAGTCAATGGGACTCAAAAGTTCGAATTTTAGAGTGCCCTCCAAGAGGGCATATATGCAAGATATTTGTCATAAAAGGTGTATGGGGGTCCGGGTAGTGCCCTGGGGGACAGGAAACGAGGAAAAAAAGTAAGAAAAACACATTTTTTTAAAAAGGAACAGTGAGTTTTCCATGAAATAAAGGTTAAGAATAAAAACGAAAAATTCCTTCAAATATCATGCCTAGGAGATCCCCATAACCTGCCCGTGAAGTGGTGAATTTGTAGGATGTATTTGTAAGATGTATAGAAACATTTAAAAACAAAAAAATTACGTTTCAAATGATGGTAAATGGTTTTCCTTTAACCTATTCATAAACAACTGCTTGGGGCGGCAGCCTGTATGAAAAGAAGAGACGTTTTAGGACACGCAGAACAAGTTTAGTGTTCTTTTGGCTAAATTATGGTGAAACTTATGCAGGCTTTGGATTAAAGTAACAATAGGTGCTTTAAAATTGGGCCTTTAGTGTCGGCAACAGTGCCACCACACCGTAATCCCTCTGTGGTATTTTGGAAGAGTGCAGGGTTGGACCCTGCGGTCAAATATTAAAATTATATGAATCTGGTATAGGCGTCAGTGCACCCAAATATTTTGCCTTTGGTGGCAGCAAGTGCCTTCACACTGTAACCCCTCTGTGGTATTGTGGAAGAGTGCAGTGGAGGAGGTTTTGGTAATGCAGAAGAGATCCCCGATCTTTTCAGTTACATCAGCAGCTATAACAAAACCGGATCAGCAATGTTTAGACACTTGTACTGCGCTACTGTATATGGTGAGAATCGGCGCACACCAGTAACAGGAAGCAAACAGAGCAGGCAGGGAATACACAGAGAATAGTCAAATTGCAGGCAAAGCTGGCAACAGATAGTGTCCTCAGAACAAGTAGGGTCAGTAACAAGTATACAAACTGATTCGGTAAGCTAGCGATGCGGGAATAAAGGCTGAGACACACTGAGCGTGTAGCGACGCACAGCGTAGCGAAGAGAAGCAAACATTTTGCCGGCTTGACTTCACTCCGCACCGCCTCGCAGCGTGTCTACACTGCATTTCGTTTGCTTCTAACCGCACGGGACAGGAATCCATTAAGTAAATTAAAATGTACACACAAAACCGTTTTATTTTCACAAAGCACAGGTTATATAGGCAAAAAAAGTTTCTACTGTATAAAATACATCAAAAATTACTGTTAATTTAATAGGAATAGTATAAAAATATAAAAAAAAGGTAACCCCTGATCATATATATTATAGGGACACAGAGCGCTGTGTATAGAGTTGGGATGCATTGATTGATACCACCACACACAGACATAAGCATATATCAACACGCAGATATATATATATATATATATATACCCACCCACAGACCTCAGACCATATATACATATACGCACATGGGGAGTGGCATGTGAACAATCTCAACTAAATGCGCTCCCCCCATTTGGCTGATCCCTCCAGAAGAAATGTTGAACCCGACAGAGAAGAGAATATATATATTATTCTCTGCTCTATCGGGTTCAACATTTCTTCTGGAGAGATCAGCCAAATTGGGGGGGCAATTAGTTGCCAAAATGTGTGTGTTATACAAGTCTGGATATATATTTATCTATAAGAATATAGATATATATCTTATCTGTACAGTTAGGTCCAGAAATATTGTGACATCAACACAATTCTAACATCTTTGGCTCTATACACCACCACAATGGAGTTGGAATGAAACAAACACAATGTGCTTTAACTGCAGACTGTCAGCTTTAATTTGAGGGTATGTACATCCAACTCAGGTGAACGGTGTAGGACTTACAGCAGTTTGCAGATGTACCTCCCACTTGTTAAGGGACTGTCACGAACTATCACAGGAGACTGTGTTTTCAGAGTGGTGGGAACCCAGAGAGCGGAGTATGCCAGTTCGAATGAGCCACTACACGAAGGGTAAGATGAATTGTACAACCTTATTCGTGGTAGTACCCGAGACGTCGGGAGTAAGTAGGAGTAGACGTGAAGGCACAGTAAGTTAGAGACTTGACACGGCGATCAGTAGGTAACATGAAATAGAGATGCAGGGTCATAGTACTCACGGTAGGTTGAGGTTCTGAAGCGAGCAAGGAGGCCGCGGTAGACTATGATACTGGAGTAGGCGAGGAGACTGTAGGTGCTGCGGTATGCTGTGGTTCTGGAGCAGACGAAACTGTAAATACCGTGGTAAGCTATGGTTCTGGAGCAGGCGAGGAGACTAGATGCTGCGGTATGCTGTGGTTCTGGAGCAGACGAGGAGACTGTAAATACCGTGGTAAGCTATGGTTCTGGAGCAGGCGAGGAGACTGTAGATGCTGTGGTTCTGGAGTAGACGAGGAGACTAAATACCGTGGTAGGCTGTGGTTCTGAAGCAGGCAAGGAGACTGTATATGCTGCGGTATACTGTGATTCTGGAGCAGACGAGGAGACTGTAGATGCTGCGGTAGGCTGTGGTCCTGGAGCAGGCGAGGAGACTGTGGATGCTGCGGTATGCTGAAGAGAGATAGCTATACACCTTGGCACAAAATACACAGTTCAGGTAGCAAACTCAATAATTGGGCAATTACTCACAGTTCCGTGTCTTCTTTTAAGCTGGCCCCCGCCCTGCTTCAGTACCTGGCGTCTGACGTCAGCTCCCGGTGCCGAGGACACCTAATCTTTCCCCAGGGTCTTCGCCGATATGGTGCGCATGCGTGCGCCGGCCATTGCCTAGTAACGAGGCGTCGGGGAAACGAGCCGCGGCAAGCACTCCGGCTGATCGCGGCTTGCTAGTGGTGGAACGGATGGTGGTATGGATAGGTCCGGCGGTGATCAGGCGGCACCAAAGGGCGATCCTGACAAGGACCAAAGGTAATGGGACAATTGGCTTCTCAGCTGTTCCATGGCCAGGTGTATGATATTCCCTCAATTACAATATGCAGATAAAAGGCCCAGAGTTCATTTCAAGTGTGCTATTTGCATTGGAATCTGTTGCTGTCAGCTCTCAAGATGAGATCCAAAGAGCTGTCACTATCAGTGAAGCAAGCCATCATTAGGCTGAAGAAACAAAACAAACCCATCAGAGAGATAGCAAGAACATTAGGCGTGGCCAAAACAACTGTTTGGAACATTCTCAAAAAGAAGGAACGCACCGGTGAGCTCAGCAACACAAAAAGAACCAGAAGACCACGGAAAACAACTGGTGGATGACCGAAGAATTCTTTCCCTGGTGAAGAAAACACCCTTCACAACAGTTGGCAAGATCAAGAACACTCTCCAGGAGGTAGGTGTATGTGTGTCAAAGTCAACAATCAAGAGAAGACTTCAGAGTGAATACAGAGGGTTCACCACAAGATGTAAACCAAGATCAACTTGTACCAGAGTGATGGGAAGAGAAGAGTATGGAGAAGGAAAGGAACTGCTCATGCTCCTAAGCATACCACCTCATCAATGAAGTATGGTGGTGGTAGTGTCATGGTGTGGGCATGTATGGCTGCTAATGGAACTGGTTCTCTTGTATTTATTGATGATGTGACTGCTGACAAAAGCAGGATGAATTCTGAAATATTTTGGGCAATATTATCTGCTCACATTCAGCCAAATGCTGCAGAAATCATTGGATAGCGCTTCACAGTGCAGATGGACAATAACCCAAAGCATACTGCAAAAGCAACCAAAGAGTTTTTGAAGGGACAGAAGTGGAATGTTATGCAATGGCCAAGTCAATCACCAGACCTGAATCCCATTGAGCATGCATTTCACTTGCTGAAGACAAAACTGAAGGAAAAAGCCACAAGAACAAGCAGGAACTGAAGACAGTTGCAGTAGAGGCCTGGCAGAGCATCACCAGGGATGAAACCCGCGTCTGGTGATGTCTATGCGTTCCAGACTAGGGATGAGCCGAACACCCCCCCCCCGAGTTCGGTTCGAGCCCGAACCCGAACTTCCCATTTGTTCGGGACTGAACCCGTACCCCCATGCAAGTCAATGAGGCTGAAAATTCGGTTTTTTAGAGTGCCCTCCAAGAGGGCATATATGCTACATATTTGCCATAAAAAGGTGAATGGGGGTCCGGGTAGTGCCCTGGGGGACAGGAAACAAGGACAAAAAGTAAAAAAAAAAAAAAAATTTTAAAAGGGAAATAAGGGTTAAAAATAAAAACAAAAATTCCTTCAAATATCGTGCCTAGGAGGTCCCCATAACCTGCCCGTGAAGTGGCGGATTTCCAGGTTGTATAGAAACACTTAAAAACAAAAAAATGACGTTTCATGTGACGGTAAATGCTTTTCCTTTAATCTATCCATAAACAACTGCTTGGGGCGGCAGTCTGTTTGAAAAGAGGAGACATTTTCGGACACGCAGAAAAAGTTTACTGATTTTTTGGCGGTGAAAAGCAGGAGAATGACTGGAGAATGGAAACTTCTAGACCAAAAAGCCGATTTGGAAAGTGAGATAAGGCTAGGGTCAGACTAACGCATTTTTCGCAGCGACCGTCATAAAGTGCGTCTGAACGCATTGCCGTATATTTTTCATGGATTGCGCGAAAACGGTCATACGTTGCGCATTTTTGTGCGTGATTTTTTACGGATACAAATCAGGAAACTTTGGGTGTCTGGACGTTATGTTGGCCGGACATGAGCAGGGTCTGACGTCTCCTAATCACGCACACACGCCGCTAGTGGACGCAGCGCAATCTGTACGTCCGTACTAGCGGTTCTGCGTTCTCGAAAAAATGCGTTCATTTTCCACTTGCGTTGCGCAGCCGGTCTTTCGTTCGACCGTACTTCGTATATTGGCCGTCATTTGATGCTAGTGCGGCCGTGATTAAGTGCGCCTAAACGCACGTTAAAAATTCGCTAGTCTGACCCTAGCCTAAATGGGAGAATTTTTCTGGTTTGGCTATTTTGACCTAGAATTTTCAATTCTCCAGTCATTCTCCTGCTCTACACCGCTCTCTGAATAACCCTGACAGGGTTATTCAGAGAAAGGTGAAACTCACTCAGGTGAGACTCTCTCATATATATATATATATATATATATATAACAGGGTGAGGGGCAGGGTTGTAGACCACAGGGATATTAGGCGTCTAAGGAATGCTATTTTCCCACTAAAGGGTTAATTCAGACACAAGGCCTAATTAAGACTGCCCTGCCCATATAGGTGTGTGGTTCCAGAGCAGAGACACACAGACCGACAGACAGAGTGAAAGAAAGCTGTTGTATGGATAGTTTGTGTGCTGGCTGAAGTGTGGAGAGTAACTCCTGACCTTTATGTGCAAAAAGGTATGCTGTTTATTTGACTGGGAACCAGCTTACCTGGTAGTAGGTGTTTATTTTGATATTTTGTTTATTTTTGATGGGCTGCTATACCCTGCTGCTTTTGTGAGTTGAATAAAAGTGGGACAATTGAACCTTGCATCCAGTGCCTTTATCAAAATATATATATATAAATAATCATACCTGCCCTTACCTTCCCCTATAAATTTGCTAAAAATATAGACAAAAAAAACAAACCCCTGCCTGAGAGCCAACATGCCATCCTCCTCTATATATATAATTAAATACATTCAGCCAGGTAGAGAAAGAAAAAAAAAAGTTTTAATTTTATGTTCCCGGGAACATTTAAAAATGTCCTCGGATTTTATTTTTTTTATTAATGTGTCGCCTTACCTTAGCCTGGTGGTCAGTGGGGGCTCCCTGGATCCTGGTGGGGGGGGGGGGTCTGCCATGGCCACAGGTGCAGACCTCCCTTTGCTGCCTGTCTCTGCCACATGCACCTGGGCGGCTAGCCCGCACAATCACAGCTCTGTCATCCGGCGGCCGCATGCTCCTCAAGGGGAACCTTGGGAGGCCCCTGCAGACTGCCCTCTACAGTGCCTGATTAGAGGGCCGTGTCTGCCTGATGTTTTAGTAACAAGAATGTTTTATCCCATAGGCTTCAATGTTAAAAATCTTCCTGTTTTAATTCAATATCTAATAAACCGTTGCTTATATTCTGCAGTAAAGAATTTATTTCTAGATTTTTTTTTTTCAGTATTTAAGCATTTTTTCTATTTGTTTTTAAAAAAAAAAAAAAAAAAATTTTTGAACCGACCACACGGAAATGTTCGAAGTTCGCAAACTGTCGAACAGCCGATTGTATGCTAACTCCGAACATATCGAACCGAACAGCTCATCCCTATTCATCATCATCCCATGAATTATATGCGGCTGATGCTGCTACGGAGGATGTCTTTAGGAAGAGGTTCTTTTTCCTCTTCATCCAAGATAGCTCTGTACTTTGAGAAATTTGATCTTTCTTCCTGTCTTTAACGTACTTCTTGGTGGCTTCCTTAGCAGCTTGATCAGCCAGTCTGTTTCCTCTGGGTACCTCATTGTTTACCTTTTGGTGCCCTCTGCAATGGACAATGCTCACTGCAATTGGCTTCCATACTGCATCCAGCAATTCCATAATTTGCTTGGAGTACTTCACTTGCTTTCCAGCATACGTTAGGAGTCCTCTTGCTCTGTATAGAGCTCCTTGGGCATGGACTGTCATGAAGGCATACTTGGAATCTGTGAAGATATTCACGCTTTTTTTCAGTTGACAGCTCCAGGCCTCTGGTCAAGGCAATAATTTTTGCTAGCTGAGCTGACATCCCTGTTGGCAAGGGCTCAGTTTCCAGAATACTTTCCAAGGTTACCATAGCATATCCTGTGTATCTCTTGCCATCTTCCACATATCTGCTTCCATCAGTAACATAGCAGCCATCAGAAATGATGGGGCCCCCTTACTAAACCTCACGATGGGGCCCCCCGGCACTCCCTCAACCTCTAACAGCTTTTCTCCCCCTCAAAAAAAAAAGGACATAACACAGCACCACAGCAATAAAACTCCCAGTAATGTGCAGTGTGCATTAGCGTATCACAGTATCCACAGCAATAAAACTCACAGTAATGAGCGGTGTGTCTGAACGTATCACAGAATCCACAGCAATAATCTCACAGAAACGGGCTGTGTATGATGGCCTTTAGGTTTGGATCTGGGTCTGGTCCCTGGGCCTTGGGGTCGGGACTGGGCCTTGGGGTCTGGTCCCTGAGGTCTGGGCCCTGAGTCTGGCCTGGGCTCTGGTCCCTTGTCTCTGGGTCTGGTCCCTGGGTCTTTGTCTGGGCCCTAGGGTCTGGGCCTAGGGGTCTGGGCCTAGGGGTCTGGGGTCGGGGCTTTAGGGTCTCGGTCCTGGGCCTTGGGGTCTGGGGTCAGGAGTCTGGGGTCTGGGCCTAGGGGTCTGGGCCCTAGGGTCTGGACCTTGGGGTCTGGGCCCTAGGGTCTGGACCTTGGGGTCTGGGCCCTAGGGTCTGGGCCTAGGGTCTGGGCCCTAGGGTCTGGGTTTGGTCCTAGGGGCCTGGGCCCTAGGGTCTTGGCCTTGGGGTCTGGGGTCTGGGTCCTGGGCCTTGGGGTCTGGGCCTAGGGGTCTTGGCCTTAGGATCTGGCCCTGGGTCTTGGGTCTGGACCTTGGGGTCTGGGCCCTGGGTTTGGGCCTAGGGGTCTGGGCCCTGGGGTCTGGGTCCTGGGTCTTAGGGTTTGGGCCCTGGGTTTGGGCCCTGGGGTCTGGGCCCTGGGGTCTGGGCCCTGGGGTCTGGGCCCTGGGGTCTGGTCTCGACCCTGGGTTTGGGCTTTGGGGTCTGGGCCCTGGGTCTGGGCCTTGGGGTCTGGGCCCTGGGCCTTGGTCTGGGCCCAGGGGTTTGGTCTCGACCCTGGGTTTGGGGTCTGGGTCTGGGCCTTTGGGTCTGGGCCTAGGGTCTGGGTTTGGGCCTTGGGGTCTGGGCCTAGGGTCTGGGTTTGGGCCTTGGGGTCTGGGTTTGGGCTTTAGGGTCTGGGTCCTGGGTCTGGGCCTTGGGGACTGGGTCCTGGGTTTGGGCCCTGGGGTCTGGCCCTGGATCTTAGGGTCTGGGCCCTGGGTTTGGGCCTTGGGGTCTGGGCCTTGGTCTGGGCCCTGGGCCTTGGGGTCTGGGCCCTGTGGTCTGGTCTCGACCCTGGGTTTGGGCTTTGGGGTCTGGGCCCTGGGTCTGGGCCTTTGGATCTGGGCCCAGGGGTTTGGTCTTGACCCTGGGTTTGGGGTCTGGGCCTTGGGATCTGGGCCCTGGTCTGGGCCCAGGGGTCTGGGCCCAGGGGTTTGGTCTCAACCCTGGGTTTGGGGTCTGGGCCTTGGGATCTGGGCCCAGGGGTCTGGGCCCAGGGGTTTGGTCTCAACCCTGGGTCTGGGCTTTGGGGTCTGGGCCCTAGGGTCTGGACCTTGGGGTCTGGGCCCTGGGGTCTGGTCTTGACCCTGGGTTTGGGCCTTGGGGTCTGGGCCCTGGGGTCTGGTCTCGACCCTGGGTTTGGGCTTTATGGTCTGGGTCCTAGGCCTTGGGGTCTGGGGTCAGGAGTCTGGGGTCTGGGCCCTGGAGTCTGGGCCTTGGGGTCTGGGTCCTGGGCCTTGGTCCTGGGCCTTGGGGTCTGGGCCCTGGGGTCTGGGCCCTGGGGTCTGGGCCCTGGGGTCTAGGGGTCTGGGCCCTGGGCCTTGGGGTCTGGGCCCTGTGGTCTGGTCTCGACCCTGGGTTTGGGCTTTATGGTCTGGGTCCTAGGCCTTGGGGTCTGGGTCCTGGGGTCAGGAGTCTGGGGTCTGGGCCCTGGGTCTGGGCCTTGGGGTCTGGGTCCTGGGCCTTGGTCCTGGGCCTTGGGGTCTGGGCCTGGGCCTTGGGGTCTGGGGTCTGGGGTCGGGGCCCTGGGGTCTGGGCCCTGGGGTCTGGGCCCTGGGGTCTGGTCTCGACCCTGGGTTTGGGCTTTGGGCCCTGGGTCTTGGGGTCTGGGGTCAGGAGTCTGGGGTCTGGGTCCTGGGCCTTGGTCCTGGGTCTGGGCCCTGGGCCTAGGCCTGGGTTTTGGTATAGGGGTCTGGGCCTGGCTCACCACTCCGCTGTCTTATTTTCTTCTGTCTTCAGCTCTTCTTTTCTTTAATCTTCTTCTCTTCTTGTCTTCTTCCCGGCCCCTCCAGCTCCGGTGCGTAGCTTCAGTGAGTGTGGGGGCGGAGCCAAAGCAACATGCTTGGGAGGCCCTCACACGCTGCTTGGCCCCGTCCAGCCAACCAGTGAAGCTGCCAGGAGCTGGAGGAGACACAGTGTCTCAGTCTCCTCCGGCTTCTGCAGCAGCAGGGACACAGCTCCGGATTCAGACTCGAGTCCGATACCGGATCTGTTAAAGGGCGACGCCGCTGCCGACGGGGGCCTGGGACCCCCCCCCGGGCCCCTTACGGCAGCATGGGGCGTAATGCCCTGATGGCGGCCCTGATCAGTAAACAGCTTGAGGTTGAATTTGTCTAGGGGTAAATCTTTCAAATCAGGTCTGCTACTGAAGACTTCATCCATCACTTGAAGACATTCATAACTTGGGTCTTCTGTGGAGTCAGGAAGCAGTGTGGCTGGGTTCAGGGTGGAGATGAGTTCCACGTGAACTCTGGGGTTGTAACACAGCATAGCTTGGTGCTTGGTCATTCTGCTGTTGCTGAACCAGTAGTTCCCTTTTGTAGTCCAGCAATATTTGCACAGCATGAGGTACCTTGACATAGATCACTTGACCTAAGGTAAGCTTGTCAGCTTCAGCAACCAGCATAGCAGTGGCTTCCACTGCCATGGAGGCATGGAGGTAGGCCACAGGCCACAGGATCCAGCTGTTTGGACCGGTAGACCTTTGTCAAGAGCCCAAGTATTGGGTCAGGACTCCAGCAGCAGTCTGGTTATGTTCATGCATGTACAGATAGAAAGGCGTGCTGTGATCTGGTAGGCCCAAGACAGGGGCCTCCATTAATAGTCTTTAGTTGAAGAAATAGAAAATAAATGTGTAATAGGTGCCACCATACCCTCTATTTTAATTTAACAATGTTTGTTTATCGTGAAAAATTCTTTATATAGTATCGTATTAATAGTGTCCCACTATTTCACCGGTCGCCTAGGATTTGGTGCCGTTTATAAAAAGGGCACCAGAAAATGTGAGTAACCTTCCTCTCTTGTCTTATATACACATAAAGAATCAGTCTGCACATAGCACTTTCTTCTTCTTTCAAGGAATCAACATCCAGCAAGCGAATTCCCATCCTGTATAACAACTGCAGTCATTTACAGGGCAAGCGCCAGTATCCACCCTCCAACTATTTTTTTTAGTTGAAGAAAGGCACTTGTCTCTATCACTCCCCTTAGTAGCATTGTAGAGAGGCTTGGCTATCATAGCATAGTTGGGGATCCACAGACGGCAGAATCCTGCAGTTCCCAGGAATTCACGTACTTGTCTGCGCTACAGGGATATGGCAGACTGCTTCTTTTAGCTCAGGGCCCATGGCTCGTTTGGTCCCAGTGAGGAGAAAACCTTAAGTATTTAAGTATTTAACAATGTTTCTGCATATTTGCGCTTTCCTTTTAGACGCTTTGTAGCATACATGCCAGAGGAGGTGTAACAGTTCATTACTTGCATTCATACAGTCTTTTTCTGTCGGCGAAGCAAGCAATAAATCATTAACATACTATAACAGTGCAGCTTTGTCTGAGTGAGCATTGAAAGCCAGGAGATCCTGACTAGGGATGAGCTGAACACCCGAGTTTGGTTCGCATTCGAACTTTTCAAATGTTCGGATTCGAACTCGAACCCAATGGGACTCAAAGTTAGATTTTTAGAGTGCCCTCCAAGAGGGCATAAAAGCTAGATATTTGCCATAAAAGGTGTATGGCGGTTCGGGTAGTGCCCTAGGGGACAGGAAACAAGGACAGAAAGTAAAAAAAAAAAGTTTTGTTAATGAGTTTTCCATGAAATAAGGGTTAAAAATAAAAACGAAAAATTCCTTCAAATATCGTGCCTAGGAGGTCCCAATAACCTACCCGTGAAGTGGTGGATGTATAGAAATATATAAAAATAAAAAAATGACATTTCAAATGACGGTAAATGCTTTTCCTTTAATCTTTCCATAAACAACTGCTTGGGGCGGCAGTCTGTATGAAAAGAGGAGACATTTTCGAACACGCAGAAAAAGTTTAGTGATTTGTTTGGCTAAATTGTGGTGAAACTTAGGTGCTTTAAAATTGGGCCTTTAGCGCCGGCAACAGTGCCGTCACACAGTACCCCTCAGAGGATATGAATCTGATACAGGCGTCAGTGGCAGTGCACCCAAATATTGTTGATAATACAAAAGGATATAACAGAAGAAAAGGATTAGTAAGTTGAATGTAAAAGGATTAAATAGAAAAAAGAATCCTGTAAACAAAAAAATTGGAGGTAACCCATACTTAAGATTGTAAAATTTAAGGAGTAGTTTACAGGATGAGAATTCAGAAAATAATGGGTGGAAATGCAAAATATTATTGCAAAAGACAGGAGAAAAAAATCTTATTTTTTTATTGCGTCCTAATGAGGACGGTTAAGAAAAAGGTCAATGCTCGAATTGCGCAAAGTGGTCAAATAGGAGCCTAAAATACATAAAATACATATATACAGCAAAAAGAGAAAGAAAAGATACTTTAAAATTACTGCTAAGACTTATTGGAAGTAAACTTCTCTTATCCTGCTGGTTGGAATGTAATTGGTGAATTTATCACAATAACATATGTATATTCAGTTCCTATAAGATAAATGCGGTATATCACATGCCAGCAAATTCTCAAATGTTGCCAGTAAATAGGTCTCTAGAATATAATGTAACTGGTCAACTAAAGTTAGCTGTAATGTTTCCTATACAAAAATAGGGTAAACAGATCAAAAGGTGCCACGATTGCATGCACCAGTATTTGAATTATTGGACCAATAATTTGTATTAAGTCGTCACAAGCTGCAGACAAATATCATTGCAATAGCTAGCTGAGCTACAGGCAGGTGTGAGGTTCTCGCCACACAAGCCACTGGTGCTAAAGAAAGATATCATTACGTTTGTTTGAATATTGTGGTGATTTCAACCTTATATGCATGAATATGTTACTCGACCAGCAATCTAGATTTGCTATTTGAATTCAAGCCTAAACTTTGCAAACAGTTCCTGCATCAAGCAAGAGCAATCTTTATATACAAGTTGAATTTGTGCACTGCGTCCACCGTATATGCTGAACTAAAAATATTCCAAAAAATTCTATCTTGTGGACCATATATTGAATACTTTGGTTATATACCACAGTGTGATGCATAACAAAACTTATTGTTTCCGTTGTAATTGACAACATATAATTTGTGCCAATAATATTGCATTATTGACTTAATTACTTAAATATAGAACATCATTGAAGTATATATGGTGGGCCCGCATTTGCACGGCATTTCAATTACATGTATAACAGAAACGTTCGCTGTAAGAATCCTTTGTGAATCAAACCTAACTACACAACCATGATCAAGCGGCGTTTGCAACCAATTGCAGTTTATTGTTTAGGATAAAAAATTTTTTATCTAGCAATCATATGTTGAGTGTTCCAAATCGTATATCAAACCACAGCACTCACTACTTTCATCACTAAAAACAACTTAGTTTTGAATGTTGATGTAAGTAAATTACTGGCCTAACAGTTTCAACATTGTATATCACTGCATTATAAATGGTTAATTGCCACAGAAGTGTGTATCAAAGTACATGTTAAATAGACACTATTTCCATAGAAGATCTAACCTGCAACATTCACCTTGATAGTTTGTATCATTCATAATTGTTACCCAGAGTCTGAATTATTTAGCTTCAATGCTTTTAGGGTCTTATGCCAATCAAGCCCATTATGTTAATTCTACTCTTATTTAACTGGACACCAGATTGTTATAAAGTGGTATAGCCAGTTACTATACCTATTTGTTTGTGTTTTTTATATGTTGAAATATTTTATACAGTCATAATAAAATTTAGGTTTTAATGAGCTCCAATTGATATAGCCACATCGGTGACTATCTCTAATATCCAATTGTGGGTTATCCCCCTTCCTTTCAATTAGGAGTATATACCCTCTTAGCTCTTCTATATATTACCGGTTTCTAGCAGGTCAATATATAAACCTCTTCTATATATTGTGATACCAAGGCACTGCAGAGACAGCCAGTCGGGTTTCTATTGTTTTATTTCTGCAGCATATACTTTCTTTGCAGGTTAACCTCACCTAAACAAATCATAAAAACAAAACCTACTCCACTTGTTGGGAGACTAAACTAAACATTACACAAGTTCTATCTGACAAATACTGACCAGCTAAGCTGGTTCGCAGTCAAACAGCATACCTTTTTAGCACATAACGTTCTAGTTCCCTCACCATCCAGCTCCAACCTCTTCTGTCTCGGGTCAACCCCCCTGTGAGCCAACCCTAGCAGGCTTATATAGGGCTAGGCACCACTAACCAGCAGCAGCTGGGCCACTTACAACCTTAATTGGTAGGACTGGTTAACCCCGTAAGGGGAAAGACAGCTTCTTCCATCTCCCTGCTTATGTACAGTGGCAAGAAAAAGTATGTGAACCGTTTGGGATTACGTGGGGTTTTGCATGAATTGGCCATAAAATGTGCTCTGATCTTCATCTAAATTACAACAATTTGAAAAACACAGTCTGCTTGAAATAATACAACACAAACATTATATGTTTTCATGTTTTTATTGAACAGAACATGTAAACATTCACAGTGCAGGGTGGAAAAAGTATGTGAACCTTTGGACTTAATAACTGGTTGACCCTCCTTTGGCAGCAATAACCTCAACCAAACGTTTCCTGTAGTTGCAGATCAGACCTGCACAACGATCTGGAGTAATTTTGGACCACTCCTCTTAACAAAAATGTTTTGGTGTAGCTGTCACGGCTAGGGATGGTACCGGGGTGGCACCAGGGTGAGGAGAGTATGAGTCCAGCGTGCAGTGGTCTGCACTGATAAACAGAGGATATGGATAGTGGAGGGTGAATGGAAATACTGACTAACCAGGTTGATTGCAGAGGATGATGGGGATGATGGTTGTAATTTGCAGGAACCAGAAATGGGGAATCAGGATCAGGTAGCAAATAGCAACAATAGCAAGGGTGTTCACTCTTCGTGAGCATGAGCCGTAACGAACCAGCAAGGTGTGAGTGTGGGGCAGAGCCCTTTATTTCGTGAGTCACGTGTGTTTGGTGCATTAACTCATACAATGCTGGATACTGGTTGCTGGTTTTCAGGGCAGGAACAGAATGGAAATGAACCACCAGGGGGGGATTCAGAATGGTCGCAGCCATGGGGCATGACAGTAGCAATATTCTTGATGTCTGGTGTGAATCACTCTCTGAAATGCTGTGGCATGACCTTAAATCAGGTTGAGGTCAGGACTCTGACTGGGCCACTCCAGAAGGCGTATTTTGTTTTGTTGAAGCCATTCTTTTGTTGAATTACTTGTATGCTTTGGGTCATTGTCCTGTTGCATCACCCATCCTCTGCAGAGCTTAAGATGATGGACAGATGGTCTTATGTTTTCCTGCAAAATGTCTTGATAAACTCTGGAATTCATTTTTCCATCAATGACAACAATCCGCCCTGGCCCTGAGGCAGCAAAGCAGCCCCAAACCATGATGCTCCCTCCGCCATGTTTTACAGTGGGGATGAGGTTTTGATGTTGGTGTGCTGTGCCTTTTTTTCTCCACACATAGTGTTGTGTGTTTTTTCCAAACAACTCAATTTTGGTTTCATCTGTCCACAGAATATTTTGCCAGTAGTGCTGTGGAACATCCAGGTGCTCTTTTGCAAACTTCAAACATGCTGCAATATTATTTTTGGACGGCAATGGCTTCCTCCGTGGTGTCCTCCCATGTACTCCATTCTTGTTTAATGTTTTCCTTATTGTAGATGTGTCAACAAAAATGTTAGCATGTGCCAGAGATTTCTGTAAGTCTTTAGCTGACACTCTAGGATTCTTCTTTACCTCATTAAGCATTCTGCACTGTGCTCTTGCAGTCATCTTTACAGGACGACTATGCCTAGGGACAGTAGCAACAGTGCTGAACTTTCTCCATTTGTAGACATTCTCTCTTACATGGACACATGAACATAAAGGCTTTTGGAGATACTTTTGTAACCCTTTCCAGCTTCATGCAAGTCAACAATTCTTGATCATAGGTCTTCTGAGAGCTCTTTTCTGTGAGGCATGGTTCACATCAGGCAGTGCTTCTTGAAACCACTAAACCCAAAACTGGTGTGTTTTTAAAGAGCAGGACAGCTTTCAGCAACACATCCAACAATATCACACTGATTGGACTCAAGTTTGGCTTACTCCTGGCTCCAAGTAGCTCTTGGATAAGTCATTAGGCTAGGGGTTCACATACTTTTCCCACCCTGCACTGTGAATGTTTACATGTTATGTTCAATAAAAACATGAAAACATATAAGGATTGTGTTGTATTATTTTAAGTAGACTGTGTTTTTCAAATTGTTGTGACTTCGATGAAGATCAGCGCACATATTCTGACCAATTCATTCAAAACTCCACGTAATCCCAAAGGGTTCACATACTTTTTCTTGCCACTGTACCTGCCCTCAGCCAGTCTGCCACTAGTGATCCTGTCACAATATATATAATGTTTGATGTGGTATTTTACCAAACTACAGACACAAATTATTATAGGACATATATCATCCAAAAACCTTTTAGTTATAAAACTTTAAACAAATACATAGTCCCGTTTTTTTTAAAACAATTACTAGCAGTTTTTGTACTATTCTTCAGTCATCCAAAATTTTACAGCAGATGAAAGACAACCGTTTCACTAAAGATTACATAGAAATGCACCGTTCAATTTACCCGGTCTTCTTTAGTATTCATACAAATATCAGCAATAGGGATGAGCTGTTCGGTTCGGAGTTTGATTCGAACATAGCCTGTTTGCATGTTCACAAACTACGAACATTTCCGCATGTTCGCCCACAATGCACCACAATGGACCACAATGCACTTTTCCACTGGCCTGAAGCTTGTAATTGGCTACAGCCTTGCACCTGACCACAGGTCAGGTGCAAGACAGGTGCAAGACTATGCCAATCACGGCTCAGATTTTGCCCAATCATGGGCTCACAGAGCCAAGTCCCGCAGCACACTATATAAGGCTTCACACAGCCTTCAACAAGTGTTTTTTGAGAGGAGATTGTTGTGTTAGTGTGTGTTGTCACTGCCAGTCTGCCACCAGCAATTGTGGGGTCTCATTTCTTCAAAATATCTTGGAATTGTTCTAATCTTTGTGTTCTCACTTAAACCCATCAGGGGGTCTCACTGATTTTATAGGAGGTTTCTGGAATTTGTAATCTGTGTCTTGTCACTGGCTGCCAGCTATCAGGGTGTCTCATTGAGTTATACCAGAGTTCTGGAAGTCTTTAATCTTTATACCAGAGTTGAATCCGAGTTCTGCATATCTTTAATCTATATATCACTCACCATGTCAGAAAGACCAAAAAGGACAGGCAGATGCTCCCAGACACAGATAAGAGGGCAAGCAGCCTCTGTGTCGGGAGGCTGTGCCTCTGGACGTCGTGGACATGGTGCATCTTCTGCAGGGGCACCTGGTACATCCATTACTGTAGCATCATCCCTGTCAGTGGAGTTGGAGTCAATGACATGGTAGGACATATGCTTGTCCTTTCTAACTGGTGCTGGCCGTCTTAAGCAGCAGCAACACAGAGGATTTGGTGGATTGACTAACCAGGCCATCCTCATCCTCCGAATCCTCTGCCAGCCAGGCTTGAAGTGGTTTACAGTCCACCTCAGCTGCCAAAGCATCTAATGCAGCCTCCATGTCCACAGCTACTCCTGCCGTAGCCTCACTATCACACACGGAGGAGTCAGCTGAATTGATTGACTACAATGACGGTGACATGCTGCATGAGGATGCACAGCAACTACAGTGCTCTGATTCAATCTCTGAGGTTGAGGAAGGGCGTATAGTCAACCTAGAGGAAGGGGGTGCCAGTGATGACACACAAATAACTGGCACTCATGTTGCCCCAGCAGCTGCAGCATACTGCCAAGTTGGCTCCAGTGATGAGGAGATAGGGGGTGATGACAATGATGATGAGGTCACTGACTCCACCTGGGTGCCTGATCGAACAGAGGAGTCAAGTGAAGAGGAGGAGGCGCAACAAACACAAGGCACAACATCCTCTATGACCAACCGTAGCACTAGCCAGTCCAAGGCATCAGATGTCAGAGCCGCTCAGGTGCAGAGCGCTGTTGTCTCAAAGCACACATGCAGGAACTCTGCTGTCTGGGAGTTCTTTAAGAAATGTGCAGCAGACCGCACCGTTGCTATTTGTAATCTATGTCAGATGAGGCTCAAGCATGGGAAAGACAACGGATGCTTGAGTACCACGTGCTTGAGGCGACATATGACCACCTGCCACGCATCCCATTGGCACAAAATTTGCGTAGGTACTCCTCACCTGTCTCTACCCCCACTATATGTCCTGCCATGTCATTGACTCCAACTCCACTGACAGGGATGATGCTACAGTAATGGATGTACCAGGTCCTTCCTCACAATGTGACAGCATCCCATCAGCTGAAGTTTTACGCAGTCAGATTACATTGCCCCAGCTGCTGCAGCATAAGAAAAAATATAGTCCCAACCATCCCCAAGCACAGCGTCTAAATGCCAGCTTAGCAAAATTACTCACATTGCAGCTGCTGCCTTTCAAGCTGGTGGACTCTGCTCCCTACCGTGAATTTGCTGAATGTATTGTACCACAGTGGCAGGTTCCAAAATGCCATTTCTTTTCACGCAAGGCCATTCCAGCACTATACCAGCACGTGGAAGACAATGTTATGCAGTCATTGGGAAAGGCAGTCAGCATCAAGGTGCATGTGATTTTAGACACGTGGTCCAGCAAGCATGGACAGGGCCGTTACGTTTCCTTGACGGCACACTGGGTAACTCTGCTTGCAGCTTGGAGGGATCCAGGACGGGGCTCTGTGCTGGAGCTTGTTCATCCACCACACCTCCAGAAAGCTGCTTGTATGAGGTCTGTCTGCTCCACCACCACCTCTCCCTCTTCCTCCTCCTCCTTCTCTGTCTCTGAAGTGGCAGTTAAACCAACGCGTGGCAGGGGCTATGCAATGGCTCAAGCAAAAAGAAGCCATAATGTGGTTGAGCTGGTTTATTTAGGGGACAGGAGCCACACGGGGCCAGAAATTCTGTCAGCTCTGCAGGGGCAGGTGCAGAGATGGTTAACACCACGCCAGCTTCAGCTGGGAATGGTCATCTGTGATAATGGCAGCAACCTTCTCTCTGCCCTACGCAAGGGTAAATTGACGCATGTACCATGCCTAGCATACGTCCTAAATCTAGTGGTACAGCGTTTCCTAACAAGGTACCCAGGGCTGGCGGAGCTTCTCAGCCAGGCCAGAAAAGTCTGCAGCCACTTCAGACGGTTATTCCCAGCAAGTGTTTGCCTCGCAGAAATTCAAAGAGAATTCCACCTTCCCACAAACCGTCTGATCTGTGACATGCCCACCAGGTGGAACTCGACATTAGCAATGCTGCTGCGTCTGCACAAGCAGCAGAGGGCCATCAACAAGTACCTGTGTGAGTATGGCACAAGGACAGGTTCAGGGCAACTTGGTTCCCCCCCGCAGTGGCTGATGATCAAGGATGCATACACTGCACTGTCACTATTTGAGGAGGCAACGAGGATGGTGAGCAGGGACAGTGCATGCATCAGTGACACAAATCCTTTAGTTTTCCTGCTGGAGCACACTCTGCAGGGAATTATAGATGTGGCTCTAGAGGCAGAGCAGCGGTAGGAAGAGGAGGCCTTCCCTAGCTTTCAAGGCCCCAGTCTTTCCACAGACCGCATTCCAGCGGGTCCTCCTCAGATCAGACACTAGGATGAGGAGGAATATTTAAGTGGTGGGGATTCCTCAAGAGAGGGTTGAGATTGGATCACTGGCCAGAACTTAGCCAATATGCTATGCAACTACTAGGTTGCTCTTCATCCAGCGTGCTTTCTGAAAGGACGTTCAGTGCCGCTGGAGGTTTTGTCACAGACAAAAGAGTGCGTCTGTCCATCGACTCTGTAGACCGGCTGACATTTATAAAAATTAATCAGTCCTGGATCAGCAGCTATCAATCCCCTGATGCTGACATAACAGAATAGATAGGGGATTTCATCTGTATTCACAAAACCTCCACCACTGAACTCCTACACAACACCACAAAGGGGTTACGGTGTGAAGACACTTGCTGCCAGCAAAGGCAAAATATTTGGGTGCACTGACACCTATATTACCAATTTTATCTTTTAATTTTTTGGACCGCAGGGTCCAACCCCGCACTCTTCCACAATACCACAAAAGGGTTACGGTGTGACGGCACTGTTGCCGACACTAAAGGCCCAATTTTAAAGCACCTATTGTTACTTTCATACAAAGCCCGCATAAGTTTCACCATAATTTAGCCAAAAATCACTAAACTTGTTCTGCGTGTCCTAAATTGTCTCCTCTTATAATACAGACTTCCGCCCCAAGCAGTTGTTTATGAATAGATTAAAGGAAAACCGTTTACCGTCATTTGAAATATGATTTTTTTTTAAAAAATGTTTCTATACATCCTAGAAATCCGCCACTTCATGGGCTGGTTATGGGGACCTCCTAGGCACGATATTTGAAGGAATTTTTCGTTTTTATTTTTAAACCTTATTTCATGGAAAACTCACGGTCTTTAAAACTTTTTTTTTTTACTTTTTGTCCTTGTTTCCTGTCCCCCAGGGCACTACCCAGGCCCCCATACACCTTTTATGGCAAATATCTTGCATATATGCCCTCTTGGAGGGCACTCTTAAAATCAAACTTTTGAGTCCCATTGACTTGTATTGAGTTCGGTTCGTGTTCGAACTCGAACTTTTGAAATTGTTCGAATGCGAACCGAACACGGGGGTGTTCGACTCATCACTAATCCCCATAGAGAATCAAAGCTTCGTCTATTCGGAGAACACCAAACAGCTGAGCAGTGGCGTAGCGTGGGGGGGCCTCGGGGTCGGCCGCCCCATGCGCAATTTTCTTAGGGGCGTAAAATTTCAAAAGCAATTTGAACCACTAATAGTTTCCAGCAGGGATCAGCAAGGTATCTGCTCATGGACACTGGTATCTGTGAGAGGCCCTTGCATGGGCAGCCACCAGTTTTACAGTGCCAGCGGTGACTTAGCATTCAGCGTCTGGAAGGTAGGACAGGACAGAAAATTCTGTCCCGACTCCTCCTTAATGCTGACATGAGTCACGTGAAGCAGCGCAGCATTATCCAATGGAACACCCTGTACCATGCTTGTCAGCCCCCCTTGAAGCCCTGTGTCAGACCCGTCGCTGGCAGTGCAGATGCTGATCAGGAGGGCGGGATGTGCCCTGCAGCACATTTAAAATCTGGTCTCTACTAAGCCCTCTGGACAGGTCCCCCTGGGTCACCAGCAACTTTACGCAGGTGGGCAACACTATGTGACCTCAGAGCAGAGTGACCAACACACAGTGAGGGGGTACGGGGAGAGGGTGACTACAGGGATGAATGACTGGGAATACTGGGAGAGAGTGGTAGGGGCACTTGGAGAAAGTGGGGGTACTAGGAGAGAGAGTGACTGGGGATACTGGGGAGAGAGAGAAGTGACTGGGGGATACTGAGGGAGAGAGAGAGAGACTGGGGGATACTGGGACAGAGAGAGTGACTGGGTGTAATGGGGGGAGTAGCGCCCACTAGAGAGTAGTGGAGTTGAGATCCTTAAGGACGGATAAATCTTTTTGACGTTTAAACACTGTTTAGCATACGCAGAATTATACACTTGAGACAGCGATGATGAACACAACACTGAGCTGCTACTAAGCACTAAAGGTTTTGAGACCGATAGTCTACTTAGAGCACATTCAGAAATACAAAGATGCGTTAGACAGTTTGTGAATTGAGCGGACTGCAGGGCAGTCAGGAAACAGGCTGTTTTAACATTTTCAGATAAGCGGGAGCAGATCAGTGGTACCTTAAGATAGTCGGCGACAACACATACCCCTCGGGGTCTGGCGTGAGCACAGTATCAAGGATATTTGATAGCGAGGGCACACTGCACATTAGCTGCATATAAACAGTACCATTCCATCGCAGTTCTTAGCAACATGTGTGGCTGGAGAACATGAGCCCTGGATTGGGTATAGGAACCTACAGAGGCTACAGACGATACCCACAACTTAGAAGGGACAAAACCCCAGTAACGTGTAAACACCCCAACAGCAAGCATGGGGTTAAGCCACCAAAGAATCACACAGGTGATCGTAATCGAGCAGCAGTAGAATAGTCTAAACAAGCCGGGTCAAAAAGTAGGAGCAGGGATCATATCCAGAAAGCGGGTTGGCAACAGAGAATCAATTAACACAATAGGTAGCGATGCGGGAATCAGACTCCATGACAGGGCGACGAGGCAACTCCTCGTGTTTTAAACCCGGCGGCTCCTCGTGACCATGCTAGGCCCCGCCCCTTCGGACACCGCTTGGTCATTCCCCAGAACTGGCAACCGACCAGCTCCTAGGTACAGGAGAGAGAGTGTGACTGGGGGATACTGGGAGAGAGAGAGTGACTGGGGGATACTGGGAGAGAGAGAGTGACTGGGGGATACTGGGAGAGAGAGAGAGAGAGTGACTGGGGGATACTGGGAGAGAGAGAGTGACTGGGGGATACTGGAGAGAGAGAGTGACTGGGGGATACTGGGAGAGAGAGTGACTGGGGGATACTGGGAGAGAGAAAGTGACTGGGGGATACTGGGAGAGATAAAGTGACTGGGGATACTGGGACAGAGAGAGAGAGTGACGGGGGTACTTGGAGAGAGAGAGAGAGAGACTTGGTATAGTGTCAGTGTGGAACTAAGCTGGGGTATACTGGGGACAGGGTGACTGGTAACAGTTGGTTGCGTGGGGAATGTGCATTTCATTTTTATTATATCAGTATTTTGCTAATATACAATACATGTGCTTGTGTGGTAAGGGGGTCAATACTCTACAGGTAGAAGGGAATCAGGGTGTGTTACCGTGTAGGTTGGGGGCGCAAAATTCTTGTCTTGCCCCGGGCGCTGACAACCCACACTACGCCACTGCAGCTGAGAAAAGTTGCTGAAATGCCCTGCCATTCGGTGGTTTCATTCGACAGGTTTATTCAGGCGAATCCCATAGGCTTCAATGTTAAAATTTTGCCGCCCCGCAAACACACCTTCATAAACTTACTACATTGTAGAACTCCTTCTGCCGCTTTGCGCTACAATGTAACTACATGACCCACCATTGTGACATGTTAAAAGAGCTAAACTGGCCATCGCTGGAATCCAGACGCACCCTTCACCTTTCCAGCCTGGTGTTTAAGAGCATTTCTGGAAGCTGCCACCCTACCTGAATAGACTGCTTCCCCCAGCAGCTCCTCATCCTATAACCTCCGATCCAGGACCAGCACCTTACTTACAATACCAGAATACAAAAAGACAGTGGCTCGTCCTCATTTTCCTACAGAGCACCACAATTATGGAATAACCTCCCAGACACCATCAAATCTTCCCCCAGTCTTAAGTCACTCAAGAGCTCCTTACTAACATACCTCAATACAGAATGCACCTGTAAACATGTAACATAGTGACTATATTTCCTACATATTTATTTTCTGTTAATCTGTATATTTGTGTTTCGTTGTTTTTTTTTTTTAATATCTTGCATTGTATTACTTTGTATTTCTGTAAATGTAACACTTCAATGTTCTTGAACCCAGGACATACTTGAAAATGAGAGAAATCTCAATGTATCCTTCCTGGTAAAATCCTTTATAAATAAATTATCATTCATTGGATCATATGTAAATTTCAGACATTTTCGCTCAGTTTCTTTGCAAACAGCGTTTCACTTTTCAAACATTCAAGTGTACTGTATTTTTTTATTACTCCATTCATCTGCGGTGTCGGCCTCAGGTTTTTCCGGCGGCTGCTGGGCGCTCGGCGGCTGCTCGGGTTTCACAGGCGTGTTCGGCGTGGTTAATGCAGATGTTTTTGCGGGTTTTGGTGTGCGCTCGCTGGGTTTTGCGGTGAGTGTTCGTCAGGTTTGCGGCAGCTTTTCCCTGCACTACGACGGCCCTGTGGTGCTTGCTGAATACACTGCGGGGTCACCAAAATGGGATCGCCGAATCGCACCGAATTGAAGAGAACGAAAAGTCAACGACCGTGCGGTGACGTTTCGATTCTCTTTGAATAACCCTGTATGTAACATCACAACTCTCCTGAAAATGATGAGGCTAACAATGCTCAGCGAGACAGAAGTCAAACTGACATTCGTTTTACCACAACAGATAAATGTCTAAGCGGTGTCCAAACACTCTTACAAATACGGATGCACTTCCACGGACAATCAATTCCTGGTATTGATGCACAAACACCAGGACGCTCTGTAAATGAGCGATCAGCCACAAGAGGCCAAGTACTGTCTCAATCCTTTACATCAAAACCAGCCAATGAAACAAAGGCTCCAACTGGGTTAAATATACAGGTGTATTCAAGACACCTCACTACAGGTAGTTCCCTTTACTCAAAATTTGCATAATGACTCTCAAACACTTCCAGCTTTAAAAATTGAGAGGCCAGAGATGTAATGTACATGGCACACTCAGTGGTGTATTTAGGTTTTGTGCTGCCCTAGGCCTGACTAAACTCGTGCACCCCTAATTTAAATTTGAGGCACCCCTTCCTGTCAAGGGCACATCTCTTCCTGGCTAATCCCCACCCTTCCTCTTTAAGCTCCACCTTTTCCTCTTAGAGCTCCACCTTTTCCTCTTAGAGCTCCGCCTTTTCCTCTCTTTATATTAAAAGTGGATACCAAGTGCCTACTTGTATATTTTGTATACCATTTTCAAATGTATCTATTGAGATAAATAAAATTATGAAATGTTTAAATTCAAGCATTTTTACAAAGAACAGTAACTTATGTCAAGTATACTGGATCACAGCCTCTCTAATTGGTTGAACAATAAAATCCACAGAAACATGCACTGCATATGAGCGTATCACAGAGCTGCACAGCAATAAAACCCACTGAAATGGGCACTGTGTATGAGCATATCACAGAACTGCACAGCAATAAAACTCACAGTAATGGGCAGTGTGTATGAGCATATCACAGAACTGCACAGCAATAAAACTCACAGTAATGGGCAGTGTGTATGAGCGTATTCCAGAGCTCCAGGGCAATAAAACTCACAGTAATATGCAGTGTGTATCAGAATCCACTGCAATAAAACTTCCAGGCACACAGCAAAGAGTGTAAATGTGCCCGGTATTATATCCTCTGCACCTGGCAGGTCTGCTAAATGCTGTTTTCTCTTTTGACGACATTCAATGACAAACAAAGCGGTGTACAATGATATAAAAATGTAGGATATCATAGAGCAGACTGCAATATACTGTGTTAAACAGTAAAAAGAAACGGAAGGGGTTTAAATAACATTCACAAAAAGCAGAGTGACAGAGTGCAGCTACAGCAGCATGCATACAGGGGCAGACCAATTCCCAGCGAATGTGTGTTGGATCATTCAGAGAAGTGCGTCTCCCAGACAAAGAAAAAGGACGTCTTGTGCGTCACATAAATATTATGTAACCCCTGGAGTACAGTAATTGTACTACCCTGCAGTTTCTATGTAGTAAGCAGCAGATGGCGACCTTCTGTTTGCTCTAAGATTCAAGACTGTGTGGCTCTATGGTTTTGTGTGTGGAGGCAGGGCTGCAAGAGAGGAAGCAAGAGCGAGGAAGCTGGAAGATGATGGTGGCTGAGATTTGTGGAATTGTGTCCAGTGCTGAAGCATCCTGCATAAAGGCTCCCAGCAGACTCTGTATCCAGATCAAAGCACAGAACTGTTCCTGGCAGTGATTGTTCTGCAGAGTGAAGGAATCCCAGTGGAGCAGCTTCTCCCCTTCCTGGACAAAATCTGATTACAGACTGGAGTGTTAAGCTGAGACCTCTCCCCTTGGTTTTACAACAAGGCATTCTGACACTGGTTACTAAAGCAGCAGTCTGACTTCTCTGATACCTGGAACATCCCAGCATATTACAAACAAAGTGGATTACAATTATTCTGGGCCCCAACAATGTGCACCACCTACATATGGTACCATTAGGGAAAAGACTAGGGTGGGCCGCAGTATTGTTTGTGGGTAAACTCATACTGACTCTTGCGTTATTTACTTATTCCACTGCATTATATTTATTTAGACCATTACATTTATTTTTTGCATAGAGTTTTGCTGTGCAATACAAAGTTCTATAAAAGACAGCTCTGTGTTGATTTATTGCTTGTTTAAATATGTTCCCAACTGGATCTCACACCCAAAGCCTGCATGTCCAGTTGGGTGGAGGCACTGCCGCAGTCATGTACCCCAACTCCCAGGTAGCGGAGGCTCAGGATCGGCTTGCAGAGCGCTTGAAGGTAACTGAGGTAAAGGACCACAGGGGTATTTGTGGGACTATGCAAAAACCCGTTCCAATTATTTAAAAAAAGGATACGCTCATACATGGTGCACATTACTGTGAGTTTTATTGCTGTGGAGCTTTGTGATACACTCATACATACTGCACATTGCTGTGAGGTTTAATGCTGAGAAGCGCTGTGATACGCTCATACATGTCACTTTTTTTTTTTTGGGGGGGCAGCATTTCATCCTTCGCTCCAGGCAGCACAGTGGCTTGGGACGGCCCTGCAGACAGGGCTTCATATTCTGCTGATACCCCCCCTTTACCTGCTGTTTACTGTCAACTCCTCTCCCTGCACACAAATCACATCCCCCTCCCCTCTCCTAGAGCTGCTGCAGGGCAGGGGAGGAGCTATGGAGGGAGGAGAGGGGGATTTTTATTCTATTAGATTTTATTCCGTATGCAAACTCCCTGCTCCGCTGCTCATTGTTTGAGAACACAGCTCAAAGCTGACACACAGTGACAGTGGCACCTCCTAGTACCATAGGACTAGGCCAAAATACACCACTGGGCACACTGCCAGCTCACCAACACAAGTCTTACTAAATGTGATGATCTTCCTGAGATCTAAAGGACCTGGAAGGCGACTTTCAAGACTACAATGCCCAGAATTCCAATGGTTACTCCATGTACGCAGTGAATTGTTCTCATTGAACAGAAGAACCTGTTCAGGGACGAGCCGGGTTACTTGTAGAATCTAGGACAGAATAACTTATGTATTTCCTCAAATGGAGCCTACGGGGTTAACTGCAATGTGAAGCACATGAAGTAAAATGTTCACACCCCGTGTGTGGAATGTGGTGAAACTCGAAAAATTAGATTATTGTGCAAAAGGTCATTTTGTGCACCTGCCCACACTGCCAAAATCCCCAAAACCTGGTTCAATGACCGTGGGATTACTGTGTTTGATTGGCCAGCAAACTCGCCTGACCTGAACCCCATAGAGAATCTATAGAGCATTGCCAAGAGAAAGATGAGAGACATGAGACCGAACAATGCAGAAGAGCTGAAGGCCGCTATTGAAGCATCCTGGTCTTCCATAACACCTCAGCAGTGCCACAGGCTGATAGCTTCCATGTCACATTGCCGCATCGAGGCAGTAATTGCTGCAAAAGGGGCCCAAACCAAGTACTGAGTACATCTGCAGCTTCTACTTTTCAGAGGTCCCATATTGTTCTATGTACAATCCTTGTTTTATTGATTACATGGAATATTCTCATTTTCTGAGGTTGTGGATTTGGGGTTTTCATGAGCTGTAACCAGAATCATCACAATTAGGACAAATCACGGCTTGCACTATCTCGCTTTGCATGTAACGAGTCTCATATATTACTTTCACCTTTTAACTTGCATTACTTAAATAAATGAACTCTTGCACCATATTCTAATTTTTCCAGTTTCACCTGTATGTAATGTGAAAAAAGTGAAGAATCATGTTCCATTTCTCATTCCAGCTTCCAGTGATGGCATCTGTGGACCTGAGACCAGAGCTGACCTGCTCCATCTGCCTGAACATTTTTACGGACCCTGTGACCGTTCCGTGTGGACACAGCTTCTGCAGGACCTGCATTGGGAATGTGATGGACACACAGGGGATGGGAGAATATTCCTGCCCTGAATGCAAGGAAATGTTCAGAATAAAACCTGCGCTTAAAAGAAACCAGAGTCTGAGTAACATAACAGAGAGCTTCCAGTCTGCAGAGAAAAGGATTGCGATCCCCTGTGCTAACTGTATTCTGTCTCCAGTACCGGCTGTTATAACATGTCTACATTGTGAAGCTTCTCTGTGTGAATACCACCTGAGTGCCCACAGCAAGTCAGCAGAACACGTCTTAACTGAACCCACCACTTCACTGGAGAACAGGAAATGCTCCGTCCACAAGAAGGTCCTGGAGTATTACTGCTGTGAGGACGCGGCCTGTATCTGTGTGTCCTGCAGGTTGGATGGAGAGCACAGGGGACACCAGGTGGAGACTCTGAATGAGGCCTCTGAGAAGAAGAAGGAGAGACTGAGGAATATTCTGCAGAAACTGACCTCACAGAGAGAGGAGGCCGAGGAAAGAGTCCAGAACCTGGAGGTTGTCAAGAGACAAGTGCGAGGAAAAACAGCCGGGGTAACAGAGCGATTCACTCCCCTGATTAGGGACATCGGGGAACAGCTGGAAGACCTGAAGAAGCAAGTCCTGGGTGAGATCTCCAGGCAGACAGCGCAGGTCTCACTCCCAATCTCAGATCTAATCCGGCAGCTGGAAATAAAGAAGGAGGAGCTGTCCAGGAAGATGGGCGACATCGAGGAGCTGTGTGACATGACGAACCCATTAACTGTCTTACAAGAACAGGAATCCGACAGAGCCGACTATTGCAACGCTGAGGAGGACACAGAGAGACATCATATAGAGGCCCATGATGTAGAAGATCTGGATGTGGGTCTGATTGCAGAGACCTTACACTCCGGCCTAGCTAGGATTGTGACCAAAGTAACGAGACAGCCTTGTGTACCGGAGGCTTCAGACATGTTACTGGATGTAAACACGGCTTCAGACATGTTAATGGATGTAAACACGGCTAGTGATGATGTTTCTGTATCAGAGGATTTGAAAACTGTTTCCAGGTCAAAAATAGTCCAAAGACGCCCAAAAAGACCAGAGAGATTTCTGTTTAATCAGGTTTTAAGCACCAGCAGTTTCTCCACAGGGCGACATTACTGGGAACTGGAGGTCAGTGACTTTGGGTGGTGGCAGGTCGGGATGACTTATCCCAGTATAAAGAGGAATGGAGGACAGTCATGGATTGGAGATAATAACAAGTCCTGGTGTTTATCACGGTTCCCCAATAAGTATTCAGTGAAACATGACCGTAAAGAGATCCCGTTACCTCTCTCTCCTTCCTGTCATAGGTTCGGAATATTCCTAGACTATGAGGCCGGACGTTTGTCCTTTTATGAGCTGTGTGACCCGATCAGACGCTTACACACCTTCACTGCCACCTTCACCGAGCCGCTCCATGCTGTATTTTGGGTATATGGGGAGAATACCTGGGTGAGAGTTTGAGGAATGTGTGATTTAGTATCAGTTAAAATGATTTTTAGGAGTGAAAACGCTTTAACCCTTTCAGTCCTTGCTGGGTTTAGATAATAAGTGATTATAATAAATATATATATATTAGGTCCTAACTGACTCCTCAACACCCAGCTCAAACCGTTTAACTTGGGAACGTGACATTTTGAAGGTACATGGTTTTATGACGTAGGCACCCACTAAGGAAGATACTAAACGTAAGGAACACACTCAAAAGCGCAAAAACATCAGTGCGGTTTTCAAATATAGTAGTGAAATAAATCCCACCAGTGCAAGTGGCTCGTTGTCTCAATGATCTTGAGTAATTATAACGATAATGTAAAAATTATATATATAAATAAATATATTCTATAAAATGCTGTTCTAAAAAATAACTTTTTCTATGTGTGTTCTTGTGAAAGATTTGTGCAAAACTAGCAAGACATAAACTGACGTCTGTGAGGGAATCTGTATACCTATATCTTCAATCAAGAAAGCAATAGTACTGAGTGGAGGAAAACCCCCCCAAAAATAAAAAAACTTCTTCCACATGTGCTCTTTAGGACAATATTGTGCTAAAAGTCAGCAAAGCATGAAAACCATGAGGAGAGGAATCTGTATATCCAAGTAAAGTGCATAAAGTGCTTGAAACATAAGAAAATGTATGCGCAGTATATACACAATATATCGATATATATAGAATTTCCGCATTAACCAAACAATGGAGTAAGATCCAGTTAAGTAGCCAGGGAATGGTTCAGAATAAATAGAAAGTTCCTCAGTCCTATATAGTCCAAAATTGTTGAAATTCAGGATGAAAAAGTCTTTATGGGGGCCTATGGATCAACGTTGGAGATCACTGGAACTCCTTGTTCACTGCAATGTGGATAGAAGCGAGAAAAACCAACATTGCGCAGCATCACAGCGGTACTGTCCCCGCATGTCCCTCTATGGCAGTGTTTCTCAAACCTTTCCTTAAGACCCTCAACCAGGCCAGATTTTGCAGATCACCTTGAGGAAAAGCAGACTGAATCCTGCAATCACTGAGCAGCAAATCATATCACCGGTGCTGTGGTTCAGATACCTGCAAACCTGGTGAAGCGGAGGGTCCTGAGTAGGGATGAGCTGTTCGGTTCGGAGTTCGCATCGAACATAGCCTGTTCGCGAACTACGAACATTTCCGCATGTTCGCCCACAATGCACCACAATGGACCACAATGCACTTTCCCACTGGCCTGAAGCTCATAATTGGCTACAGCCTTGCACCTGACCACAGGTCTGGTGCAAGACAGGTTCAACACTATGCCAATTACGGCTCAATCATGGGCTCACAGAGCTAAGTCCCGCAGCACACTATATAAGGTTTCACACAGCGCTTCAGCACGCGTTTGAGAGGAGATTGTTGTTTTAGTGTGTGTTCTCACTGCCAGTCTGCCACCAGCTACTGGGGGGGGTCTCATTTCTACAAAATATCTGGGAATTGTTCTAATCTGTGTGTTCTCACTGCCACCCAGTATTTCGGGTCAGTAATTGCTACAAAATATTTGGGAATTGAGGTAATGTGTGTCTTGTCACTACCAGTGCCACGCAGTATTTTGGGGTCAGTAATTTCTACAAAATATTTGGGTATTGTTCTAATCTGGGTCTTGTCACTGCCACCCATCAGGGGGTCTCACTGATTTATTGGAGGTTTCTGAGACTTGTAATCTGTGTCTGCTCACTGCCAGCTATCAGGGGGTCTCACTGACTTGTAGCAGATTTCTGGGAATTGTAATCTGTGTCTTGTCACTGGCTGTCAGCTATCAGGGTGTCTCCCTGAGTTATACCAGAGTTCTGGAAATCTTTATACCAGAGTTGAATCAGAGTTCTGTATATATTTAATCTATATATCACTCACCATGTCAGAAAGACCAAAAAAAGACAGGCAGATGCCCCCAGCCACAGATAAGAGGGCAAGCAGCCTCTGTGTCAGGAGGCTGTGCCTCTGGTCATTGTAGACGTGGTGCATCCACTGCAGGGGAATGCTTGTCCTTTCTAACTGGTGCTGGCCATTTTAAGCAGCAGCAACATACAGAGGATTTGGTGGATTGGCTAACCAGGCCATCCTCATCCTATGAGTCCTCTGCCAGCCAGGCTTGTAGTGATTTACAGTCCACCTCAGCTGCCAAACCATCTAATGCAGCCTCCATGTCCACAGCTACTCCTGCCATAGCCTCACTATCACACTCAGAGGAGTCAGCTGAATTTTTGACTACAATGACAGTGACATGCTGCTTGAGGATGCGCAGCAAGTACAGTGCTCTGATTATACTCCCTTCCTCAACCTCAGAGATTTAATCAACCTAGAGGAAGGGGGTGCCAGTGATGACACACAAATAACTGGCACTCATGTTGCCCCAGCAGCTGCAGCATACTGCCAAGTTGACTCCAGTGACGAGGAGATAGGGGGCAGGGCCAGTGCTTCCACTAGGCAAGCTAGGCAACCGCCTAGGGCGCACTGCCACCTAGGGGCGCAGCCAGCCCCAACCCGGGTTCCATTATTGCACCCCTTCCTCATTGTTTTCTTGTGTAGCCAGGAGTGGGGGTTCGCAAAGCAGACCCCCACTAGCGGCCCAGAAGGCCCTCTTTTGGTGATGCGCAGGCAGATAAAAGAAAAAAGGAGGCAGAAAAAAGAAAGGCACAAAAGAAAGAGATAGAAAAAGGAGGCACAGAAGAAAGAGGCACAGAGGAAAGAAAGAAAAATAGAGGCAGATAAAATAAAGAGTCAGAGGAAAGAAAGGCAGATGAAAGAAAGAGGCAGAGAGGGCAGATGAAAGAGTCAGAAAAGAAAGAAGGAGGCAGATAAAAGAAAGAGGCAGATAAAAGAAAGAGGCAGATAAAAGATAGAGACAGAGAGGGCAGAGGAAAGAAAGAGTTACAGACCGATTGCAGGCCCGACGAGCGGAGTGGTAAGATGGGCACAGAAAGACCGTGTGCGGCCCCCATGCACAGTGTGTGTGTGTGTGCCCCCCACCGCGCGCACAGTGTGTGTGTTCCCCCGCATTTCAACAGTTGACAATTTTTTCTTGGGGGGATGAAGGTGGATGGTCTTGCCTAGAGCGCAAAATAGTCTAGCACCGGCCCTGATAGGTGGTGATGACAATGATGATGAGGTCACTGACTCCACCTGGGTGCCTGATCGAACAGGAGTCAAGTGAGGAGGAGGCACAAGAAACACGAGGCACAACACCCTCTATGACCAACTGTAGCACTAGCCAGTCCAAGGCTTCAGATGTCAGAGCTGCTCAGGTGCAGAACGCTGTTGTATCAAAGCACACATCCAGGAACTCTGCTGTCTGGGAGTTCTTTAATAAATGTGCAGCAGACCCCACCGTTGCTATTTGTAATCTAAGTCAGATGAGGCTCAAGCGTGGGAAAGATTCCAGATGCTTGGATACCAAGTGCTTGAGGCAACATATGGCCACCTGCCACGCATCCTAGGGATGTCCGTTTCGGGTTTCGGAATTGTCACGAAATTTCCCGATTCGTGCATTCGAATTCGACCGTTTTTTTTTTTTTTCCGAAAGTTTTCAGATCCTAAAACGGCAGATCCGAAAAGTTTTCGAGCCGAAACGAAAACTTTTCGGAATTTTCGAATGGAGTAGAAATGTGTAAAATCGAAATTCATTTTCGTTCAATTCGTGATTTCGGCTCCATTCCTGATTTCGGTTCCTTTTCAGTAATTTCGGACAACGTATTTATATCGCTGATTCTGTAATTAAATTTTGTATCATTCCCATCTCAATGTATCCTTCCTGGAAATAGAAACCAGAGAAATCTCAATGTATCCTTACTGGAAAACCAGAGAAATCTCAATGTATCCTTACTGGAAAACCAGAGAAATCTCAATGTATCTTTCTTGTAACACATGAGAAATCTCAATGTATCCTTCTTGTAAAACATGAGAAATCTCAATGGCAGAATTATCAGATCGGCAGAATTATCGTATCGCATAATTATCGTATAATTATCGTATCCGAAAAACCATTCGTTTACGTCAAAATGAATAGACACTTTGAAACGAGGAGAACAGACGTTCCGAAAAACACGAAAATTTCCGAAATCACGAAAAAAAAGTCGATACGAAAAATGAACCGAAAACGAACCGAATCGAAACGGAAATCAGCCGAAACGAGTCGAATCGAAAATTTACAAAATCCAAACGAATCAAACCATAAAAAAATCGATGCACAAGCCTAACGCATCCCGTTGGCGCAAAACTTTGCATAGGTCCTCCTCCTCGTCTGTCTCTACCCCACTGTATGTCCTGCCATGTCATTGCCTGCTACAACCTCCACTGACAGGGATGATGCTACAGTAATGGATGTACCAGGTCCTTCCTCACAATGTGACAGCATCCCATCAGCTGAAGATTTACGCAGTCAGATTACGTTGCCCCAGCTGCTGCAGCGTAAGAAAAAATATAGTCCCAACCATCCCCAAGCACAGCGTCTAAATGCCAGCTTAGCAAAATTACTCGGCATTGCAGCTGCTGCCTTTCCAGCTCTTGGACTCTGCTCCCTTCCGTGAATTTGCTGAATGATCTGTACCACAGTGGCATGTTCCAAAATGCCATTACTTTTCACGGAAGGCCATTCCAGCACTATACCAGCACGTGGAAGACAATGTTATCGAGTCATTGGTAAAGGCAGTCCGCAGCAAGGTGCATGTGACTTTAGACACGTGGTCCAGCAAGCATGGACAGGGTCTTACATTTCCTTCACGGCACACTGGGTAACTCTAATTGCAGCTGGGAGGGATCCAAGACGGGGCTCTGTGCTGGAGTTTGTTCATCCACCACGCCTCCAGAAAGCTGCTTGTATGAGGTCTCTCTGCTCTTCCACCACCACCACCTCTTCCTCCTCCTCCTCCTTCTGTGTCTCTGGTGAAGTGGCAGTTAAACCGACGCATGACAGGGGCTACACAATGGCTCAAGCAAAAAGATGCCATACTGTGCTTGAGCTGATTTGTTTAGGGGACAGGAGCCACACCGGGCCAGAAATTCTGTCAGCTCTACAGGGGCAGGTGTAGAGATGGTTAACACCACGCCAGCTTCAGCTGGGAATGGTCGTCTGTGATAATGGCAGCAACCTTCTCTCCGCCCTACGCCTGGGTAAGTTGACGCATGTACCATGCCTAGCACAGGTTCTAAATCTGGTGGTACAGCATTTCCTAACCAGGTTCCCAGGGCTGGCAGAGCTTCTCAGCCAGGCCAGAAAAGTCTGCAGCCACTTCAGATGGCACAAGGACAGGTTCAGGTCAACTTGGTTTTTCTCCCCCCCCCCGGAGTGGCTGATGATCAAGGATGCATACACTGTACTGTCACCATTTGAGGAGGCAACGAGGATGGTGAGCAGGGACAGTGCCTGCATCAGTGACACAATTCCTTTAGTGTTCCTGCTGGAGCACAATCTGCGAGGAATTATAGATGTGGCTCTAGAGGCAGAGCAGTGGGAGGAAGAGGAGGCCTTCCCTAGCTCTGAAGGCCCCAGTCTTTCCGCAGACAGCATTCCAGCGGGTCCTCCTCAGATCAGACAGGAGGAGCATGAGGAGGAATATTTAAGTAGTGGGGCATTGAAGGTGAGAATTCCTAAAGGGAGGGTTTTGTGTGCCCAGAAACACAAGGACTAGTACGTGGCTGGGAGGAGGAAATGCATGATGGGGTCATCCTCCTCATTGACCAGGAAGACTCGGAAGCTAATGCCACCTCCAACCTATGCAACATGGGCTCCCTTATCCTGCAAAACCTGCTAAAGGACCCCAGGATTCGTGCTATCAAGGAGAGGGATCATTACTGGTTGGCAACCCTTCTTGATCCATGATACAAGGATAAAGTTGCAGAGCTCATCCTGCCCATGCAGAGGGAGCACAGGATGAAAAAACTTGAGGACGCTCTAAAGCGACACTTGTCTAACACCTTTATAGGCACTGGTAGGTTACCAAGTGATGACACAGGTGCTTCTGAGGCTCCGGATGATCAGAGGAATAGTGGTGAAGGCCGGGGCCGCTTGACTGATGCCTTTTTAATTTTTTTTAGTCCACGATGCCCAGGGACGTCAAATGTAAGCACTCATTGCCAGAGTCTTCACCGTATGGTGCAGGACTACCTAGGGGCAAGGGCAGACCTGGATACCTTTTCAGCATATGATACACTGGCTTACTTGGCGTTGAGATTGGATCACTGGCCAGACCTTAGCCAACATGCTATGCAGCTACTAGGTTGCCCTTCATCTAGCGTGCTTTCTGAAAGGATGTTCAGTGCCGCTGGAGGTTGTCACAGACAAAAGAGTGCATCTGTTCACTGAATCTGTAGACCGGCTGACATTTATAAAAATGAATCAGTCCTGGATCAGCAGCTCTCAATACCCTGATGTTGACGTAACGGAATAGATCGGGGATGTTTTCAGCATTCACAAAACCTCCAGCACTTGACTCTTCCACAATACCACAAAAGGGTTATGGTGTGAAGGCACTTGCTGCCATGAAAGGCACAATATTTGGGTTGACTGACGCCTTTACCAGATTCATATCTTTTTAATATAGGACCGCATGGTCCACCCCTGCACTCTTCCACAATACCACAGAGGGGTTACTGTATGATGGCACTTGCTGGCCTGGCACCAACGGCACAATATTTGGGTGCACTGCCACTGATGCCTGTACCAGATTCATATCCTCAGAGGGGTTACTGTGTGACGGCACTGTTGCCGACGCTAAAGGCCCAGTTTTAAAGCAGCTATTGTTACTTTCATCCAAAGCTTGCATAAGTTTCACCATAATTTAGCCAAAAAATCACTAAACTTTTTCTGCGTGTCCTAAAAGGTCTCCTCGTTTTATACAGACTGCCGCCCCAAGCAGTTGTTTATGAATAGATTAAAGGAAAACCTTTTAATGTCATTTGAAACGTCATTTTTTGTTTTTAAATGTTTCTATACATCCTAGAAATCCGCCACTACACGGGCAGGTGATGGGGACCTCCTAGGCACGATATTTGAAGGAATTTTTCGTTTTTATTTTGAACCCTTATTTCATGGAAAACTCACTGTCCCTTTAAAAACATTTTTTAAACTTTTTGTCTTTGTTTCCTGTCCCACAGGGCACTACCCGGACCCCCATACACCTTTTTATGGCATATTTCTAGCATATATGCCCTCTTGGAGGGCACTCTAAAAATCGAATTTTGAGTCCCATTGACTTGTATTGAGTTTGTGTTCGACTTCGAATTCGAACTTTGGAAAAGTTCGAGTTCGAATGCGAACCGAACTCAGGGGTGTTCGGCTCATCCCTAGTCCTGAGGACAAGTTTGGGAAACACTGCTCTATCTGGTACTTACAATGGTTTGAGCCCTTTAACCCAGCTCCAAGAATGCAGGCCTGTGAGGTCTTGTGGTGCTCTAACGCTATCTGGCTTCAGCTGCAAAGCAGGAGTACAAAAGCGCACCCAACTATGTACAACACAATAAAATGTAGATTTATTAAATCGATACGTGATAAAACAAGAAAATGCAAAAAAATGGGTAGTCTGATACGTGTTTCACCGCAACCGCGGCTTCGTCAGCAATGAGATCTCAGGGCACTTTCCCAAGTATTTATGAGCTCACACAAATAGATTTTTGCCTCCAAAAAAGCAGCAGCATTATATGGTGCATCCGCCATCTTGGTGGAGGGAAGATGGTTCCTGACCTTCTAAGGAAGAGTTTTTTGGAAATTCTGCCCCTAAAGGGGGTGAAAAAGTTTTTTCCAAAAAAATATTTTAAACAGGATACCTATAGCTCAATAAACGAAGACGTTACAGGCGTGAAGATTGGTATTTACAATCTACTTGGGAAAAAAAAACTCGTTTTACTATTTTCCAAAAATCCAAGTGGGGGATGAAAAAAGGGGGTGAATATTTTAAACCTTTCACTGCTGAGCCATTTCACCGCTGTGTGCTGAGCTCATTTTTACCGCTTTCGCTCATCATGTTTAAACTAGGGATGAGCTGTTTGGGTTCGGACGGTTCGGAGTTCGACCCGAACTTTGTCAGTTTGAAAGTTCACGAATTTCGAACTTTTTGGGCGTGTTCGGTTCGGGTTAAAAAAAAAAAAAGAAATTTTGAAAAAAGTATAGAAAATGCTTAAAAAAAATACTAAAAAATCTAGAAATAAAGAGACTCTTTACTGCAGAATATTATAAGCAACGGTTTATTAGATATTGAATTAAAAACTAATGTGTACGTGGAAAGATTATCCACTCTAAATGACCTCTGTTCACAAACGGGCATAACACCAGGTGTTTTCAGTCTGGTAATCAATTTGATACAGTGTACAATATAGTGAGGGGGTGGGGTGGTGTCTGTTTCTGATTGAGATTTGAGAATTAATTTCCCTCCTAAAACATCCTAATATGCTGCATTTAACCCTTTTGCTGCTGAGGCTTTTCACACCTCTGTGCTGAGGTCATTTTTACCGCTTTCGCTCATCATGTTTAACTGCGTTTTGTAGCCATATTTTGATATATGACCCAGACATATTATATATCGTTCTTTCTGGCAGACTTGGCAGATTCATAATATGTCATTATTATATGTATACGTTATGTTATGTCTGTATATTATAACAAAAAATGCAATAAAATTAGAATTTTCAATAATTTTATTATGTGTAAAGAGTTTTTTTAACATGCGATCGTTTGCGGTTATAGTTTGTATGGGGTGCGCTTGTTAAAAAAATTAGAAATGGGGTCTCGTTACATTTTGCTTTTCGTTAAATTTAGCTTTTTTTAACAAACGCACCGCATACAAAAATCGTTAGTGCAGCATTATTGTTCACATTCTAATTGAAATGGGAACAATATTGCTGCATTAACAAAACAAAAACAAACAAAAAAACTTGTTTATTTTTTTAAAAAAATATTTTTCATGCTCATGTTTAGTATCCTTGGAAAGGCCATGCTCTGGCTGATCCAACGATATCAAACATTAACCCCTAGCTGCCACGGATCGGGAGATAGGGGGTTCATTGGAACCCCCTATCTCCACCATTGGTGGCAGCTAGGGGTTAACTCCAGGACTGGCGTCATCATGCATAGCATGATGACGCCAGTCCTCAGGGGGAGTTCCTGGAGGGTTGGTCGACATCCAAGATGTCGGCCAGCTCCAGGAGAGGATCACGTTCCGGCGCATTTCAGCGCAGATTCTTGATCCGGCTCCCCAGGGGTTAATCACAGCCACCGTTTGGAAGGGCAGGCTGTGCCCTTCCAAACGGTGCCTGGATTAACCCTCTGCCCCCCGGCGATCGGGAGGGAGAGAGGACCGAAGGACCTCCCCGCCCCCCTCCCTTTTCAGGCGCTTCCTCCGCACATGTGGGGGAGGCGCCTGAAATAGATGTCATCGCGCTGCCGCGATGACATCTAATTGCTCCGCCGGGGTCCCGGAGTGCTGGGCTGACATCCAAGATGTCAGCCCGCACTGGGGGGTGCAGCAATCCGGCGGGTTGCTGCCTCCTGTGCATGGACGCGCTCAGCGCGTCCATAGCACAGGAGAACCACTTGGCTGGACACGCTGACAGGGTTATTCAGAGAAAGGTTGGCATAGCTGGGCGCGAAGCGGGTTCCCATAGCCGTACCTGTACACTGCAAATAAAATTGATTATTAAAGGAGAAATAATTGTTCTGGAGGTTAAACCGAATTCCTTCCAAAATGAATTCTGATTGTTCCTCAGGGTATAGTCGGTATTTATTTAAATGGTAATGTACTGCATCACAGCCCCTATCATGTGGGATAATACTATATAGTGACTGTACGTCACATGTCACCAAAAGATAATCTGATTCCCATTGGAAGCCATCCAAGATTTGCAGTAAATTCATAGTATCCCTCAAATATGAGGTAGTTAATTTAACCATTGGTTGCAGGAGAATATCTAAATATTCCGATAAATAACTCGTAACTGACTGAATGCCAGAAATTATGGGTCTACCCGGAGGTTGAACTGGGTCTTTATGCATCTTGGGAAGAAGATAAAAAACTGGGATTTTAGGGTGAGGTGGATTAAGGTATTTCAGTTCATGCTCATTCAGAATTCCTGCATCACTTCCTTTAGAGAGTAGGTTTAATAGTTCTGTTTTTACGGAATCTCAGTGGGCCGGGGGTTTGTGTGGCTGGGCGCGAGGCCTGGTTCTCTATAGAAGATATATAGACGATCTGTTTTTTATCTGGAAGGGAGATGAAAGAAGCTTGAAGGACTTCCATGATATACTGAATCAGAATAGTTGGGGGAACAAGTTGGACCTCCAGTTCAGTAAGGATGAGATCCATTTTCTTGACCTCACGCTGTATGTTGAAGAAGGCATTTTAAAGTCAAAAACCTACTTTAAACCAGTGGATGTAAATAATTATATTGATTCTACGAGTTGTCACGCTGCAGCATGGCTTAGAAGTGTTCCAAAGAGCCAATTTACGAGATTGAGGAGAAATTGTACAGAAGAAAAGGTCTTTGAAGTCCAAGCACATAAAATGTTGGATGACTTTCGACAAAAATGTTCAAGGGAGGGATAGAAAAACCTTAATTCAGTACAACCAAAAAAAAGAAAAAGATAACTTCTTCGATTCTACTGTCCCACTTATTTATGATTTTAATAGTCAGACTCGAGCTATTAACGCGTCAATTAAAAAATACTGGCATATCCTTAAGAGAGACCCAATACTCCAGACAATTTTGGAAGACAGACCAAAGATTATTAATAGAGGGGCCCGAACAGTAAAACAGCAGATCATTAGAAGCAATACCTGTTCAAATAGAGATATTACAAGGGGTTTTGAGGTAATGCAGATCAAAGAAGGTTTTTATCGATGTGGTTCCTGTTCAGCTTGTAAGAAACTAAAATTGGGGAAGAAGTTTATCCCCTTTTTCGAATGTAAGGACAAATATAAGATTAAACAGATTGTTTCCTGCCATTCAAGTAATATTATTTATGCCCTATTATTATTTCAGTTCATGCTCATTCAGAATTCCTGCATCACTTCCTTTAGAGAGTAGGTTTAATAGTTCTGTTTTTACGGCTTGAGTGGGATTAGACGGCAAAGGCCGATATGTAATCCCATCATTTAATTGTCGTAAGGCTTCTTGATTGTAAGCTTCTTTATTCATCACAACTATACCGCCCCCCTTATCTGCGGGTTTAATGACGATATCTGAATCGTTTTTAAGAGATAGCAAAGCTTTTCTTTCCTCCTTAGTAAGATTAGGTTGTAATTTTTGTGTGTAGATCTTATTTACATCCGCCATTACCATGTACTCAAAAATCCTCATTTCCTCCGAGATCATATTTCTCGGAAAAAACAAGGAACCCTCTTTCAAACCTGAGTGGACAAACTGTGAGTGAGTTACTGTCCTTTCAATAGGATTTTTAAGGAAAAAATTTTTAAGACACATCTTTCTCTGAAATTTCTTTAAGTCGATGAACATATGGAATTTATCAATCTTAGTGCTGGGGGCGAATTTTAAACCTTTATTTAAGGCGCCAAGGAGGAAAGAAAAGCTTTGCTATCTCTTAAAAACGATTCAGATATCGTCATTAAACCCGCAGATAAGGGGGGCGGTTTAGTTGTGATGAATAAAGAAGCTTACAATCAAGAAGCCTTACGACAATTAAATGATGGGATTACATATCGGCCTTTGCCGTCTAATCCCACTCAAGCCGTAAAAACAGAACTATTAAACCTACTCTCTAAAGGAAGTGATGCAGGAATTCTGAATGAGCATGAATTGAAATACCTTAATCCACCTCACCCTAAAATCCCAGTTTTTTATCTTCTTCCCAAGATGCATAAAGACCCAGTTCAACCTCCGGGTAGACCCATAATTTCTGGCATTCAGTCAGTTACGAGTTATTTATCGGAATATTTAGATATTCTCCTGCAACCAATGGTTAAATTAACTACCTCATATTTGAGGGATACTATGAATTTACTGCAAATCTTGGATGGCTTCCAATGGGAATCAGATTATCTTTTGGTGACATGTGGCGTACAGTCACTATATAGTATTATCCCACATGATAGGGGCTGTGATGCAGTACATTACCATTTAAATAAATACCAACTATACCCTGAGGAACAATCAGAATTCATTTTGGAAGGAATTCGGTTTATCCTCCAGAACAATTATTTCTCCTTTAATAATCAATTTTATTTGCAGTGTACGGGTACGGCTATGGGAACCCGCTTCGTGCCCAGCTATGCCAACCTTTTTATGGCTCACTGGGAATCTCAGTGGGCCGGGGGTTTGTGTGGCTGGGCACGAGGCCTGGTTCTCTATAGAAGATATATAGACGATCTGTTTTTTATCTGGAAGGGAGATGAAAGAAGCTTGAAGGACTTCCATGATATACTGAATCAGAATAGTTGGGGGATCAAGTTGGACCTCCAGTTCAGTAAGGATGAGATCCATTTTCTTGACCTCACGCTGTATGTTGAAGAAGGCATTTTAAAGTCAAAAACCTACTTTAAACCAGTGGATGTAAATAATTATATTGATTCTACGAGTTGTCACGCTGCAGCATGGCTTAGAAGTGTTCCAAAGAGCCAATTTACGAGATTGAGGAGAAATTGTACAGAAGAAAAGGTCTTTGAAGTCCAAGCACATAAAATGTTTGATGACTTTCGACAAAAAGGATATAAGGAGGAGGTTTTACTTGACACGTTGAAAAATGTTCAAGGGAGGGATAGAAAAACCTTAATTCAGTACAACCAAAAAAAAGAAAAAAATAACTTCTTCGATTCTACTGTCCCACTTATTTATGATTTTAATAGTCAGACTCGAGCTATTAACGCGTCAATTAAAAAATACTGGCATATCCTTAAGAGAGACCCAATACTCCAGACAATTTTGGAAGACAGACCAAAGATTATTAATAGAGGGGCCCGAACAGTGAAACAGCAGATCATTAGAAGCAATACCTGTTCAAATAGAGATATTACAAGGGGTTTTGAGGTGATGCAGATCAAAGAAGGTTTTTATCGATGTGGTTCCTGTTCAGCTTGTAAGAAACTAAAATTGGGGAAGAAGTTTATCCCCTTTTTCGAATGTAAGGACAAATATAAGATTAAACAGATTGTTTCCTGCCATTCAAGTAATATTATTTATGCCCTCGTCTGTCCGTGCAAGAAAATCTATATTGGTAGGACCACAAGGCCACTATATGTCAGGATACTGGAACATATAAGAAATATTCAACGGGGTTTTGAAAAACATTCAGTGTCCTCACATTTTTTATCTATACACAATAGCTCACTGGAAGGTCTCCAATTTTTTGCCTTACGCAGAGTTGAGAGAGACTGGAGAGGGGAGGATTTTATAAAGAAAATAAATCAGGAAGAAATGAAACTTATTTTCCGTTTTGACACGCTTATCCCGAAAGGTCTTAATAAAGATTTTGAGATTTGCCATTTTTTATGAACCTTTCTTCTTTTTTATATATATATGTTTTATTGAATAACGTTTATATAGCGATTCAGTTTTATAGAATTTCATTTTCTGTATTTTAACTCCAAAGCATATTTATGCCATTTTTATAAATTGTTATTTTTACTTTTTTCCTTGGGGATCGTTATTCCCTTTCCTTCCCGCTGCGGTTAACGCTCCATTGCTGACCATCGTTATGTATAATGAAAATTGGGACACCAATGGAGGAGTTTTGCTTTTATAAACAGTATACATTGATATAGTAAAAGTAAAAGGAAAATTCCCCGCAAACCACTGAAGAGGATCCGGAAATGGAGCTGAGCTGTAACTGCAGCCGTTCTCAAATCTGGAAATGGATCTGAGATAGCACAGTGTTTTGAAGTGTGTGCAAACCGGAAGTGGAGCTGAGCTGGGGCTGCAGCAGGAAAGAAAAAAACCGGAAGTGGAGCTAAGACGACACCGCACGTCTAAATGAACTGAAACCGGAAGTAAAGGACGATACGAAGGATTTAAATCAATTAAAGGTTGCCTATATATATGATCTGTCATTATGTGTATTGCATATCTTTTTATTCTATGCTACTGAGGAAGCGCTTTGCGCGAAACGCGTCTAGCTATTCTGTTTTTTCCATGCTGGGAAAATAAATACCTTTTAAAAGTTTCCACGGTCTGTGTGAAGCCTCATACTTTAAATTGATTATTCCTGAAAGACCATCAAAGGAACCAGGACTCTATGGGCATTCAGGTCAGCCTTTGAATAACCTGAGAAGCGATCATATGAGGGCTTGCAGCTCTCGGAAAGCGTGAGTGTATATCCACCTGTCCAAATATTCTCAGACATTTATCAACTATATTATACTATGTATTGTATTTTCTCCTTTGAGGTACACTCAAGGCAGTTCCTTTGCGTCCACCTGTGGTGTTGAAACCTGTGAATATGGAGATATGGTGAATTATTGTTATATTATATAACATCTACTCATTGTCCTGAAAAAGGTATATAAATGACACCTATTTAAAAGGTTTTTTCTCCTTTTATATATGTATTGAATTTCAATGTTCTAAGAGGAGCGCTGTTCTTTCTTCCTTTTTTATCTTTTTTCTGAATTATTTCTTGTGGTGAAGGGAACACCATATTCTGAAAGAACTAGTAGCGACCCTATTTTATTCAGAGCGCCATCCAAGACATCCTACTGTATTTTTATATTATTCAGAGAAAGGTGAAACTCAGGAGAATGACTGGTGAATGGAAAATTCTAGGTCAAAATAGCCAAACCAGAAAAATTCTCCCATTTATCTCACTTTCCAAATCGACTATTTGGTCTAGAATTTTCCATTCTCCAGTCATTCTCCTGCTTTTCACCGCCAAAAAATCAGTAAACTTTTTCTGCGAGTCCGAAAATGTCTCCTCTTTTCTTACAGACTGCCGCCCCAAGCAGTTGTTTATGGATAGATTAAAGGAAAAGCATTTATCGTCATTTGAAATGTCATTTTTTGGTTTTTACATATTTCTATACATCCTAGAAATCCACCACTTCACGGGCAGGTTATGGGGACCTCCTAGGAACGATATTTGAAGGAATTTTTCGTTTTATTTTTAACCCTTATTTCATGGAAAACTCACTGTCCCTTTTAAAAATGTTTTTTTTTTTTTTTTACTTTTTGTCCTTGTTTCCTGTCCCCCAGGGCACTACCCGGACCCCCATACACCTTTTTTGGCAAATATGTAGCATATATGCCCTCTTGGAGGGCAATCTAAAAACCCGAATTTTCAGCCACATTGACTTGCATGGGGGTTCGGGTTCGGACCCAAACAAAAGGGAAGTTCGGGCCCGAACCGAACTCGGGGGGTGTTCGGCTCATCCCTAGTTTAAATGCGATTTGATATTATATATCGTTCTTTCCGGCAGACTCAGCAGATTCATAATATATCATTTTTATATGTATACGTCATGTCCTGCCTGTATATTATAACAAAAAATTCAATAAATTTAGAATTTTTAATCATCTGCAGCATGTAAAGTAGACTTGTGATTTTTTTTTTTAAATTTTTTTTTCGGTTCGTTCGGATTTTGTAAATTCTCGGCCGATTTCCGTTTCGGTTCGGTTCAGTTCGTTTTGGTTTGTTTTTCGTAGCGACTTTTTTCCGTGATTTCGGAAATTTTCATGTTTTTCGGATCGTCTGTTCTCCTCGTTTCAAAGTGTCTATTCATTTTGACATAAACTAATGGTTTTTCGGATACGATAATTCTGCCGATTTGATAATTCTGCCATTGAAATTTCTCATGTTTTACTAGAAGGATACTTTAACGTTGGGGGCTTCCAGCCCCTCCGGTGTGCTCGGCGGCAGCATGTCTGATGCTGCTCGCTTGCCAGCGCCCGGTTTAAATAGAGACCGGCAGGGAGGTTGCTGCATGAGGCGCGGCTTGAGAGGGGGACCCGGTCTGTTGACGCGGACCTATCGGAGGAGTCCAGGTCTTTTAAAAACCAACAGTTCCTTCTCAGTGCCAGATCGTGGTTATCCATACCTGAGCTCCATGTACCTGTATTCTCTCGTGATTGAACCTGTTATTGACCTCTGCTTGTTTTCTGACTATTCTACCTTCCGATGCCCTAGACTATTTCCTTGTACTACGCTCCTGCACTGATATCGACTCAGCTATTCCCTTTGACTACTCTATACTCTGTATTCCTGATTCTGGCTCGTCTGACTACCTCTGTGTTGCTGACCTGGTTTTGTATTACGACATTGTCTTTGATTAACCCTTTCTGTCTAGCTAGTATATATATATACCTGGCCAATTATAAGGACCAGACGGTTAGGGATTCTTTTACGGCTACCCTGTTGGTAGCTTTTGGGCTCTGTGGAGTGTTGGGCTTTAAGGACTGCGTGGTGGGGTCCGGAAACCATGACAGATACATTGAGATTTCCCATGTTTTACAAGAAGGATACATTGAGATTTCTCTGGTTTCCCGGAAGGATACATTGAGATTTCTCTGGTTTTCCAGAAAGGAGACATTGAGATGGGAATGATACAAAATTACAGAATCAGCGATATAACCGAAAAATACGATGTCCGAAATTACTGAAATGGAAAATTGGCCAAATCCGAATGCACGAACTGGGATATTTCATGAAAATTCCAAAATTCCGAAACGCACATCCCCAGTGTAAAGTGTTTTTTTTACATTTTATCACATGAGCGTTTGCGGTTATATTTTCTATGGGGTGCGTTTGTACGAAAATTAGAAATGAGGACTTGTTAATTTTTTGGGGGAAATTACGTGATTTTTAGCTAACGCACCCCATAGAAAAAAATTATTAGTGCAGTATCATTGGTAACATTATAATTGAAATGTGAACAATATTGCTGAATTAATTAAAACAACACAAAAAAAAACATGTTATTTATTTTTTTATTTATTTTACTTTGTACATGGTCATGTTGGGTAGCATTCGAAAGACCATGCTCGGACTTTTCGAATGACACCCTCCATGACTCCCTAGCTGCCACGGTTCTGGAGATATCTGGGTTCAAAGGAACCCCCTATCTCCACCAGGGGATTTCCTTGGGAAATCCCCAGGCAGCTAGGGGTTCCTCGGCTATCTGACATCATCATGCTATGCGCGATGACATCGGTCAGCGAGGGGGTACCCGGGGGTGGAGCCGCCATCCAAGATGGCGTCCCCCACCGAACTAGACCGCACTAGGTGCTAAAGTGCGACCCGGTGCTTGAGGGGTTAAAGCCAGACACCGCTTAAAAGGGGAGACTCTCCCCTTTTAAGCTGTGCCTGGTCTTTGGCGCTGTGCCTTCCCGATCGGGAGGGTGAGGGATGCGAATGGACACCCTCCCTTCCAAGCTATCTCCCATTGCCGGGGGTGGGTCGCCTGGAAATTAAGTCATCGCATATGGCGCAATGACGTCATTGACATCGGGAGGGTCTTAACTTCAGCGTCTGAGGACGCTGAAGTCAGACCGCCGTGAGACCCTGGACAGAGAGGTGAGTATCTTTGCCGGGGGTCCCGCAAAGCTGATGACATGTGGGGCACGTCCTCAGCATGTAACGTGTGTCAATAAGGACGTGTTCCACACGTCCACAGCAGTGAAATCGTTAAACAGGGTACCTATATCTCAAAACCACAAGATGTTAAAAGGTGTGAAATTTGGTATTTAGATTCTTCTTGGAAAAAAAAATTGTTCCAACAATCCAGTTAATACACTGGATCAGCAGATCAGAGGGCTGCTGTTACTTCACACAGAATGGAATCTCTATGAAGCTCCTCTTACAGCCAGGCATTACACACCCCCTCACTGCTCCAGCATACTGCTTCCCTCTCACAGCCAGGTCTCGCACATTCCCTCACTGCTCCAGCATGCTGCTTCCCTCTCGCATCCAGGCCTTACACACACCCTCAATGCTCCAGCATGTCAGCTTCCCTCTCACAGCCCGATCTCACACACACCCTCAATGTTCCAGCGTTGGAGAACCTGTGATATTATTGCGGAACCTCAATCCACCTAACCTCTGTAATGGCACTCCACAGAAATGTGATTAAGGCTACGGTGCCAACCAGTTCTAGCCAGGGAGTCAGTGTTCATACCAAGAATATCTCATACACCTTCAGAATATCTGTTACAATTCAAAAGACTTCAATTCAACCTAAAGGTTTGTTTTGCGATGACCATCAACAAGTCTCGGGGCAGACTTTGAAGGTAGCGGGGATTGACCTAAGGGCAGTCTGCTTCTCACATGGGCAGATCTTACATTGAGCTCAGTCTGGAACAGGCACCTAACTCTCTGGTGATCCGAGCACCTGAAAGAAGAACCACTACTGTAGTTTACAAACAAGTACTCAAATCGTATTTTTTTTTTCTTTTTTATGTCCCAGATGCTAAAAAACATTTTTTTTTTGTAAGTCTCCTTTACTGTTTGTATTTACAACAGAAAAAAAAAATTCATGGACGCATATGAATGAAACAACTTGGTCTTTTATTCAATATGTCCTGACTAACGTCTGCAATAAACATTACTTATTACTTTAAGAAATCAACCTGTAAATTATATTTAAAACAGTTTGAACAAAAAAAACCTCATGTTCTTTTAAAAACAATTGTAACAAATCCCAAAATCAACGCGAGTGAAGCCACGGGCAACAGCTAGTTAATAATAATTGTATAAAACCCACAAACTGATGTTCTGGTTGTGATGAGAATGGAGTGTTTCTCCAGACATAAAAAGTGAGCAAGTGACCCTGGGGGGATATGGGGGATAAAGATGCACAATATACACCTCACTGGGCGCTAATATGGGCTTTATTCACTAAATAATACATTGCGCTTCATTAACAAGGGAATGTAGACAGAAATAGGCGAGTCGAGGAATTTACAGACAGTGGGGATTCTGGGAACAATATATAAGGGGAGGGCATAAGATACCAGTGTCAAAACTGGGGGGTGGGTACTAATAAATTTCACCACTAAATCATGCCACTAAAAAAACCTAAAACGAGTAATTCAGAGAGGTCCGAAATGTAACCAGACGGTGAAATTCAGTCTTCCTACCTGTCACTCGCAGAGAGCAGCTCATTAGCCTCAGCCAGCTGGACCCATCACCCTTAGCCATCTTGCCTGGAAACTTCATTCGTTGAAGGTGATCTTACAATTCTGCGTCTCACATAGTCTAACGCCTTTTCTCTTGCTGTATATTATGTTTAGATTTTAATATCACTGTATATGTGTTTGTATATGGGTATATGTAGATTAGGTCGGCCGTGTTAGTCCAGATGCCAAAATCACGAGTATAGCAGTCTGTAGTGATACCTTTTTTATTGGACTAACGTTACATTTAAAGTACAAGCTTTCGAGAGGATTCCTCCCTTCGTCAGGTCTAGAAGCTAACTGATCAGAATAATAGAATTAAACATAGGGACAGTCATAGGGCTCACAGTAGGGGGTGTTAGATGTTGTACATTGCCAAATGGCATGGTCAGAGGGGGAATAAAAAAAAAAAGAAAAAAAAAAAGGGAAACATTAATTGTCTCAGGCAAGATGCAATCATGTCCACTTCAAAGGGAATGTGAAAGGACAGAGCGAAAGAAATAATAAAAAAAAAAAAAAAAAAAGGAAAACACAAAAAAAAGGAAAAAAAAAACACAACACAGTGAGTATGGGGAAGACACAAAAATAGGAATAATGAATATTACGTGACGTTATTATAGTGGGTTAAAAGTGGGTTTCACAGTAGGAAAGGTGTTCTTTTCTTCATAGGCCTTGTTCTTCCTCCTCCAAACATAATGTTTAACATCTTTGCAATCTTCTTATAGCCATTGCCCTTCCTGTGAAGCGTAATCACCTCTTCTCTTGTCTTCCTGGACCATTCTCTTGACTTCACCATGTTTGTAACCACACCAGTAAATGTCTAGAAGGAGCTGAGTATCACAGTCATTTTAAAGCTGCCTAATTGGTGCTTATTATGCTTTATTGCTGTTCCGTGACATCCACAGGTGTTTTCAATACCTGATTGAAAACACTTGAATGAACCTCTGTTCTTCAGAGTAGTAGTCTTTAAGGGTTTGAATAATTGTGTCAATGAAGAATTCACAAAAACATTTACTACTGTATTACAAAACCAATTGATGTCATTTTAGTTGCATATGGTTCTTTAAAAAGTCCTTGTAGGATTTCATTCTGAATACAATTACAAATGTCACTAAATTCCCTAAAACCCTTTACAGCATTGGGGGTTGAATAATTTTGAACACAACTGTATGTAGAGTTTGAGAATTTTTTGGACAGACCAAAAAAAACCCCATCCCATCATGGCTCATTTGAGCCAGGCTCTTGTGACATTCACAAGTGACAGTCTTAAGTGGACGCTTAGAGTTGATTCCTGGACTTTTATCCAAGATCCCCCTACGCCATCACGATCCCTAATTCCTGTGTCTCCTCTCTTCACAGGTAGGCATTATCACCCATCATCCACAGACACCCACAGCTCAACTGAACCCCTGCATACTTTTGCTGGTAGGCATTATCACCCATCATCCACAGACACCCACAGCTCAACTGAACCCCTGCATACTTTTGCTGGTAGGCATTATCACCCATCATCCACAGACACCCACAGCTCAACTGAACCCCTGCATACTTTTGCTGGTAGGCATTATCACCCATCATCCACAGACACCCACAGCTCAACTGAACCCCTGCATACTTTTGCTGGTAGGCATTATCACCCATCATCCACAGACACCCACAGCTCAACTGAACCCCTGCATACTTTTGCTGGTAGGCATTATCACCCAGTATTCGCAGGCACCCACATTATAACGTTTCCTTGGGGGTGTTTTTCTGTTTTTTATTGATTTTTGTTTTCTCCACCATTTGCTTTGCTAATTAGCATGTGAATCTCCTGCCCTATTGACACAGCCCATCTAGCTCAGCTGTTGACTTTTTAACTGCCTGATTGCAATCAGTCTGTCCTATATAACAACTATCCCAGGCTCATTTGAGCCAGGCTCTTGTGACATTCACAAGTGACAGTCTTAAGTGGACGCTTAGAGTTGATTCCTGGACTTTTATCCAAGATCCCCCTACGCCATCACGATCCCTAATTCCTGTGTCTCCTCTCTTCACAGGTAGGCATTATCACCCATCATCCACAGACACCCACAGCTCAACTGAACCCCTGCATACTTTTGCTGGTAGGCATTATCACCCAGTATTCGCAGGCACCCACATTATAACGTTTCCTTGGGGGTGTTTTTCTGTTTTTTATTGATTTTTGTTTTCTCCACCATTTGCTTTGCTAATTAGCATGTGAATCTCCTGCCCTATTGACACAGCCCATCTAGCTCAGCTGTTGACTTTTTAACTGCCTGATTGCAATCAGTCTGTCCTATATAACAACTATCCCAGGCTCATTTGAGCCAGGCTCTTGTGACATTCACAAGTGACAGTCTTAAGTGGACGCTTAGAGTTGATTCCTGGACTTTTATCCAAGATCCCCCTACGCCATCACGATCCCTAATTCCTGTGTCTCCTCTCTTCACAGGTAGGCATTATCACCCATCATCCACAGACACCCACAGCTCAACTGAACCCCTGCATACTTTTGCTGGTAGGCATTATCACCCATCATCCACAGACACCCACAGCTCAACTGAACCCCTGCATACTTTTGCTGGTAGGCATTATCACCCAGTATTCGCAGGCACCCACATTATAACGTTTCCTTGGGGGTGTTTTTCTGTTTTTTATTGATTTTTGTTTTCTCCACCATTTGCTTTGCTAATTAGCATGTGAATCTCCTGCCCTATTGACACAGCCCATCTAGCTCAGCTGTTGACTTTTTAACTGCCTGATTGCAATCAGTCTGTCCTATATAACAACTATCCCAGGCTCATTTGAGCCAGGCTCTTGTGACATTCACAAGTGACAGTCTTAAGTGGACGCTTAGAGTTGATTCCTGGACTTTTATCCAAGATCCCCCTACGCCATCACGATCCCTAATTCCTGTGTCTCCTCTCTTCACAGGTAGGCATTATCACCCATCATCCACAGACACCCACAGCTCAACTGAACCCCTGCATACTTTTGCTGGTAGGCATTATCACCCATCATCCACAGACACCCACAGCTCAACTGAACCCCTGCATACTTTTGCTGGTAGGCATTATCACCCAGTATTCGCAGGCACCCACATTATAACGTTTCCTTGGGGGTTTTTTTCTGTTTTTTATTGATTTTTGTTTTCTCCACCATTTGCTTTGCTAATTAGCATGTGAATCTCCTGCCCTATTGACACAGCCCATCTAGCTCAGCTGTTGACTTTTTAACTGCCTGATTGCAATCAGTCTGTCCTATATAACAACTATCCCAGGCTCATTTGAGCCAGGCTCTTGTGACATTCACAAGTGACAGTCTTAAGTGGACGCTTAGAGTTGATTCCTGGACTTTTATCCAAGATCCCCCTACGCCATCACGATCCCTAATTCCTGTGTCTCCTCTCTTCACAGGTAGGCATTATCACCCATCATCCACAGACACCCACAGCTCAACTGAACCCCTGCATACTTTTGCTGGTAGGCATTATCACCCATCATCCACAGACACCCACAGCTCAACTGAACCCCTGCATACTTTTGCTGGTAGGCATTATCACCCAGTATTCGCAGGCACCCACATTATAACGTTTCCTTGGGGGTGTTTTTCTGTTTTTTATTGATTTTTGTTTTCTCCACCATTTGCTTTGCTAATTAGCATGTGAATCTCCTGCCCTATTGACACAGCCCATCTAGCTCAGCTGTTGACTTTTTAACTGCCTGATTGCAATCAGTCTGTCCTATATAACAACTATCCCAGGCTCATTTGAGCCAGGCTCTTGTGACATTCACAAGTGACAGTCTTAAGTGGACGCTTAGAGTTGATTCCTGGAGTTGCGGGACTGGAGAAAGGAACTGCAAGGCCCAATTTTACTCTGGGTAAACGCAAGTCTATATCATGCTTTCTCTCACGCTTCTACTCTTTACTTCTACCTTTCTCCTTAAATGGAACTCCTGCCCCTCTACCACCGACCCCTACACTATCTGCATCTCTCCCTCCCTCCTCTCGTCCCACATGATGGCCTCACATGAGCTCCTTTGTTTCCTCAGAACATGGTCTCCCTCTAACTCTCGTGCTGCCTCCCACTCCCACAAATCCCATTCCCACCTTCTCTTTCTCACCCTCCTGCTGTTACTCTATTCAGGTGACATATCCCCTAACCCTGGCCCCACAACACATCCAATACTTCACTCTCATGCTATCTCCATCGCACATAAATCACCTCCCTGCAAGCCCAGCAACCTCATTCCCATCATCCCTCAGCGCCTGTCCTCTTTCTCCTGCGCACTCTGGAACGCTCGCTCTGTGTGCAACAAACTCACAGCCGTCCATGACCTCTTCCTTTCAAACTCCTTCAACCTCCTAGCTTTAACTGAAACCTGGCTAACTCCCTCTGACACGGCCTCCGTTGCTGCTCTCTCACATGGCGGTCTACACTTGAGCCATACCCCCAGACCGGGTGAGAGAAATGGTGGCGGGGTCGGGCTCCTGCTCTCTCCCACCTGCACCTACCAGCATCTCCCTCCACCCCCATCCCTCTCCTTCTCCTCCTTCGAGACACACTGCATCCGCCTGTTCTCTCCTCTGGCTCTCAGGGTGGCAGTCATCTACCGCCCACCGGGACCAACCTCCCAGTTCTTTGACCACTTTGCTACCTGGCTTTCTCACTTCCTGTCTTCTAATCTTCCATGCCTAATTCTCGGGGACTTCAACATTCCCATTGACGATCCTTCCGCTCCTGCTGCCTCCAAACTTCTTTCACTCACGTCCTCCCTTGGACTCACACAATCCTCCCTCCTCCCTACCCACCGCGATGGTCACGTTATTGACCTGGTCTTTTCCAACCTCTGCTCCATTTCGGAGTTCAAATGTCGCCCTTTCCCCATCTCTGACCACCACCTTCTCTCTTTCAACCTATCTGGACTTCCTAAACACCCTGCTCCCCCACCCCGCACACACACTCGCAGAAATCTACATGCTGTGGACCCCCATCAATTCTCCAACCTACTTCACCACCTCCCTCACACCTCATCCTTCACCTGCCCTGATGCTGCCACTAATCACTACAACACTACGCTTATCTCTGCTCTTGACACTCTTGCTCCTCTTCGACTCTGCAAGGCCCCACGCCGCCAGCTTCAGCCCTGGCACACCCTCCAAACTCGCTACCTGCAAAGATGCTCCCGCACTGCAGAGCGTGCCTGGAGGAAATCCCGCTCTGAAGCTGATTTTGTTCACTTCAAGTTTATTCTCCGGTCATACACCTCTGCCCTCCACTTGGCCAAACAATCCTTCTTCTCATCTCTTATATCTACGCTGTCCTCCAACCCTAAACGGCTCTGGTCCACCTTCAACACCCTCCTCCACCCACCTGCACCTCCCCCCTCAGCTGCCTTCAGCGCTCAAGACCTAGCAGACTACTCCTCAGTAAAACTTTAACTATCAGAAGCAACATCCCAACACAAGATAGTTATCTGCCTCCTCCACTCACACAGGTCCCCTCTGCCACCCTCTGCCGCTTCCTCCCAACCACTGAGGAGGAAGTCAATTCCTTATTGTCCTCCTCACATCTCACCACGTGCCCGCTTGACCCCATTCCCTCACATCTAATTCCTCCCCCTCCTCCTCCCTCACCCCTGCTCTCACACACATCTTCAACCTATCTCTCTCCACTGGCTCCTTTCCATCCGCCTTCAAACATGCACTAGTTACCCCTTTACTAAAGAAACCATCCCTAGACACCAACTCTCCATCCAACTACCGCCCTGTATCCCTGCTTCCCTTCACATCAAAGCTCTTAGAAAAACTAGTCTTCAACCGCCTCTCCCTCTTCCTGTCCTCCAATTCCCTACTTGACCCCCTGCAATCTGGCTTCCGTCCCCTACACTCAACTGAAACTGCCCTCACCAAAGTCACCAACGACCTCCTAACTGCTAAAAAACACGGCCACTATTCTATTCTCATCCTGCTTGACCTCTCGGCTGCTTTTGACACTGTTGACCACCCCCTCCTTCTACAGACCCTCAACTCTCTGGGTCTCGGTGACACTGCACTTGCTTGGGTTGACTCCTATTTATCCAACAGGTCCTTCTGTGTGTCCTTTGCTGGTAACTCCTCCTCCTCATTGCCTCTATCTGTTGGTGTACCTCAAGGCTCTGTCCTTGGTCCTCTGCTCTTTTCCATCTACACCTCCTCCCTGGGCAAAATCATCAACAGCTTTGGCTTTAATTACCACCTCTACGCTGATGACACTCAGATCTACCTCTCTACCCCTGATCTCTCTCCCCCTGTCCTTTCAAAAGTCAGTGACTGTTTATCTGGCATCTCCTCCTGGATGGCCTCCCACCACCTAAAGATCAACATGTCAAAGACTGAGCTCCTACTTATTCCTCCCTCTAATGCCTCCCCACCTCCTGACTTCTCTATCACGGTGGAGGGATCACCATCTCCCCATCAAACCAAGTTCGCTGTCTTGGAGTTACACTGGACTCTGCTCTTTCCTTCATCCCCCACATCAAGTCTCTTTCCTCCTCCTGCCGATACCAACTGCGTAATATTTCCAGAATTCGGCCATTTCTTACCGCTGTCACCACAAAACAACTCATACACGCCCTGGTAATCTCCCGACTCGATTATTGCAATAATCTCTTATCTGGCCTCCCTCTGTCCCACCTCTCCCCCTACAATCCATCCTGAACGCCTCCGCCAGGCTAATTCACCTCACCCGCCGCTCTGTCTCTGCCGCTCCCCTCTGCGAGTCCCTTCACTGGCTCCCCATCCACTGCAGAATTAAGTTCAAAATCCTTATCCTTACCTACAAAACCCTCACTAACTCAGCGCCCCACTACCTGTCCTCACTAATCACCAAATACCCCAGCCCGCTCCCTAAGGTCAAACAGTGACCTGCGCCTAGCTTCTCCCCGCATCACCTCTTCCCATGATAGACTGCAGGATTTCTCACGCGCAGCCCCCACTCTCTGGAACGCTCTCCCTCGTACTGTCAGACTTTCCCCTAACTTCTCTTCCTTCAAAAGCTCCCTTAAAACATTCCTATTTAGGGAAGCCTACCACCCAACTCACTGACGCAACCATCAATCACTCTCACCTTACAGTCCTCTCCTCCTGTTTCCAACCCCAACCCTCCTAGATTGTGAGTTCCTACGGGAATAGGGCCCTCATCTCCTCCTGTACTGTTTGTCAAATGTTGTTCAATGTATTGTAACCCTGTCTGTACTGTGCTTATTGTACAGCGCTGCGGAATATGCTGGCGCTTTATAAATAAATAATAATAATAATAAATAATGGCTCAAACTCAAAGAGAGTCCTATTGGACGGACACGTCATCCCCTTCCACCCCAGAGACACCCAGAAGCGGGCCAGCAACATGGCATTTGAGGAGATGCTGGTCGAGCTGGTTCGCAATTTCGCATCTTCGAGAAGCGTGTCTATGACTGCTGTAAGGGCCCTTACGGCAGGAAGAACAATGTCCGCAAGGACCGTATCCTGGCTTACACCACCCTCCTAGAAAAAGGACCGAAGTAGTAACGAACAGTGGAGGCATGTAATGTAAAGTCGCATTCAGCATGTGTGGGTAGAGACAACATTAAATGTATGCTTGCTAATGCAAGGAGCCTCAATAACAAATGGGGGAACTAGAGGTAATAGCATACACTAAGCAATACGACATAATAGGAATAACAGAAACGTGGTGGGACAAAACGCATGACTGGGCTGTAAACTTAAACAGTTATACATTGTTTAGAAAGGATAGGAAACATAAGAAAGGGGGTGGAGTATGTTTATATGTAAATCAGGATTTAAAGCCTAATATTACACAACTGGAAAGCGATGAGGGAAATGTGGAATCCTTATGGGTAAATATTTTGTTGGGGAATAAACAGGGAAGTCAACTATTGGTTGGCATATGCTATAAACCACCTAATATAGATAATGATGAGGAAGAACAACGGTTAGAGCAAATTAGGAAGGCTGCAGATCATGGTAGCACTTTAATTATTGGAGATTTTAATTACCCGGACATTAATTGGGATAGTGGGACTAGTAATTCAGCAAAGGGAATCCGGTTTCTGAACATTTTAAATGATACCTTCATGTCACAACTGGTAGAAACACCAACTAGAGAGGATAACTGTCTGGACCTGGTTATAACAAATAATGTGGATTTTTTCTCAAATATTAAGATAAAGGAACAGTTGGGAAACAGTGACCATAATATGGTGACTTTTGAAATAAACTCAAAAAAACACATTCATAGGGGCATACTAAAATATATAATTTTAAAAAGGCCAACTTTATTAAAATAAAGGAAGCTCTCAATGTCATTGACTGGCAGAAACTCTTTCACGGGAAAAACACTGAGGATAAGTGGAATATCTTTAAACTAACACTAGAAAAGTACAAGTCACAATATGTTCCACTGGTTAATAAATATAAAAGAAACAGACTGAAACCAATGTGGCTTAGTAGGAAGGTAACTAAGGAAATGAAAAATAAAAAGAAGGCATTTAAAGCTTTTAAAGTTGATAAATCTGAGGCATCCTATAAAGCATATAGGGCAGCCAATAAAGCATGTAAAAATGCGATTAGATGGGCTAAACTAGAAAATGAAAAAGAAATAGCCAAAGAGAGCAAGACCAACCCTAAAAGATAATTCTTTAGGTACATAAATTCTAAAAAACCCAAGAGTGAAAATGTAGGTTAACTAAAATCTGAGTCAGGGTTATTGTTAACTGAAGATCAGGATAAGGCAGAAATTTAAAATGATTATTTTTCTTCAGTATTTATCAAAGAGAAACCTATAACAGGAGACATGAAATTCATTAATAAAAACTTACTAATACAAAGTGACTGGTTGACTCAGGACAATGTTTTGCAGAAATTAAACAATGTGAATGTGAATAAAGCCCCAGGGCCAGATGGAATTCACCCGTGAGTACTGAGAGAGCTATGTGTTGAAATATGTAAACCTCTGTTCTTAATCTTTCAAGATTCTTTTCTTTCAGGAATCGTACCAGAGAATTGGAGAAAAGCTGACGTGGTCCCCTATATTTAAGAAAGGTTTAAAATTTGTGCCTGGGAATTATAGACCTGTGAGCTTAACGTCTGTGGCTGGGAAAGTATTTGAGGGGTTACTAAGGGATAATATTCAGGAATTTATTGGGAGGTATAATGTAATTGGAAAAAATCAGCATGGTTTCATGAAAACATAGAAACATAGAAACATAGAAAAATGTCGGCAGATAAGAACCTTTCGGCCCATCTAGTCTGCCCAATTACATGGATACTTTACCACACAGATCATGTCAGACTAACCTAATTACGTTCTATGAGGAAGTAAGTAGAAGTATAGATCAGGGGGTCGCAGTGGATGTGATTTACTTAGATTTTGCCAAAGCTTTCGACACAGTTCCACACAAAAGGTTACTATTTAAATTGAGAAAAATTAGTCTAGATGAAAATACTTGTTCTTGATTAGAAAACTGGCTAAAAGATAGGGTACAGAGAGTGGTCATAAATGGTACATTTTCAAGATGGACACCAGTGGTAAGCGGTGTCCCTCAGGGGTCTGTTATAGGACCAATACTATTCAATTTATTTATAAATGACCTTGAGATAGGCATTGAAAGCCATGTATCAGTGTTTGCAGATGACACAAAACTAGGAAAAGTAATACAATGTGAGCAGGATGTTACTTCGCTGCAGAGGGATTTAGATAAATTGGGGGACTGGGCACTTACAGTTGTGTTCAAAATTATTCAACCCAAAATGCTGTAAAGGGTTTTAGGGAATTTAGTGTACATTTGTAATTGTATTCAGAATGAAATCCTACAAGGACTTTTTAAAGAACCATATGCAACTAAAATGACATCAATTGGTTTTGTAATACAGTAGTAAATGTTTCTTTTGTGAATTCTTCATTGACACAATTATTCAACACCTTAAAGACTACCAGTCTGAAGAACAGAGGTTCATTCAAGTGTTTTCAATCAGGTATTGAAAACACCTGTGGATGTCACGGAGCAGCAATAAAGCATAATAAGCACCAATTAGGCAGCTTTAAAATGACTGTGATACTCAGCTCCTTCTAGACATTTACTGGTGTGGTTACAAACATGGTGAAGTCAAGAGAATGGTCCAGGAAGACAAGAGAAGAGGTGATTACTCTTCACAGGAAGGGCAATGGCTATAAGAAGATTGCAAAGATGTTAAACATACCAAGAGAGACCATAGGAAGCATCATTCGCAAATTCAAGGCAAAGGGCACTGTTGAAACGCTACCTGGTCGTGGCAGAAAGAAGATGCTGACTTCGACTGCTGTGCGCTACCTGAAGCGTAGAGTGGAGAAAAGTCCCCGTGTGACTGCTGAGGAACTGAGAAAAGATTTTTCAGATGTGGGTACTGAAGTTTCAGCTCAGACAATACGGCGCACACTGCGTAATGAAGGCCTCCATGCCAGAACTCCCTTGCTGTCTCCAAAGAATAAGAAGAGTCGACTGCAGTATGCCAAAAGTCATGTGGACAAACCACAGAAGTTTTGGGATAGTGTTCTGTGGACTGATGAAACAAAATTAGAACTGTTTGGGCCCATGGATCAACGCTATGTTTGGAGGAGGAAGAACAAGGCCTATGAAGAAAAGAACACCTTGCCTACTGTGAAGCATGGCGGGGGGGTCAATCATGCTTTGGGGCTGTTTTGCTTCTGCAGGTACAGGGAAGCTTCAGCATGTGCAAGGTACCATGAATTCTTTTCAGTACCAGGAGATATTGGATGACAATGTGATGCAGTCCGTCACAAACCTGAGGCTTGGGAGACGTTGGACCTTTCAACAGGACAATGATCCCAAGCAAACCTCCAAGTCCACTAGAGCATGGTTGCAGATTAAAGGCTGGAACATTTTGGAGTTGCCATCGCAGTCACCTGACTTAAATCTGATTGAGAACCTCTGGTGGGACTTAAAGAAAGGAGATGCAGTGCGCAAGCCTAAGAATGTGACTGAACAGGAGGCTTTTGCCCATGACGAATGGGCGAAGATACCTGTAGATCGCTGCAAGACACTTGTGTCAAGCTATGCTTCACGTTTAAAAGCTGTTATAACTGTAAAAGGATGTTGTACTAAGAATGAATGTCACTTGGGGGTTGAATAAAACTGATAATGATGTGAGCACAGAAAAGACATTTGTGGTTATTTCATTATAAATGTTATGTTATATTTCTCTGACCTACACGTGCCTCTTTGATTTAATTGTAAGCAAGATGACTGAATGATCAAAATCAATGTCAAACTGGCCAAAACACTCAATTTCAGTGGGGGTTGAATAATTTTGAACACAACTGTATATATCACTCATCATGTCTAAATCAACAAAAATTACAGGCAGACGCTCCCAGACACAGATAAGAGGGCAAGCAGCCCCTGTGTCGGGAGGCTGTGCCTCTGGTCGTGGTGCATCCTCTGCAGGGACACGCTTGTCCTTTCTAACTGGTGCTGGCTGTCTTAAGCAGCAGCAATATACAGAGGACTTGGTGGATTGGCTAACCAGGCCATCCTCGTCCTCCGAGTCCTCTGCCAGCCAGGCTTGTAGTTCTTTACAGTCCACCTCAGCTGCCAAAATATCTAATGCAGCCTCCATGTCCACAGCTACTCCTGCTGTAGCCTCGCTATCACACACGGAAGAGTCAGCTGAATTGTTTGACTACAATGACAGTGACCTGCTGCTTGAGGATGCGCAGCAAGTACAGTGCGCTGATTCAATCTCTGAGATTGAGGAAGGGAGTATAATCAACCTAGAGGAAGGGGATGCCAGTAATGACACACAAATAACTGGCACTCATGTTGCCCCAGCAGCTGCAGCATACTGCCAAGTTGGCTCCAGTGACGAGGAGATGGGGGATGATGATGACAATGATGATGAGGTCACTGACTCCACCTGGGTGCCTGATCAAACAGAGGAATCAAGTGAGGAAGAGGGGGAGGAGGAGGCACAGCAAACACGAGGCACAACATCCTCTGAGACCAACCATAGCACTAGCCAGTCCAAGGCATCAGATGTCAGAGCTGCTCCGGTGCAGAGCACTGTTGTCTCAAAGCACACACGGAGGAACTCTGCTGTCTGCTGAGAGTTCTTTAAGAAATGTGCAGCAGACCCCACCGTTGCTATTTGTAATCTATGTCAGATGAGGCTGAAGCGTGGGATAGACACTTGGGTACCACGTGCTTGAGGCGACATATGACCACCCGCCATGCATCCCGTTGGCGTAACACTTTGCGTAGGTCCTCCTCACATGTCTCTACCCTCAATATATGTCCTGCCATGTCATTGACTCCAACCTCCACTGACAGGGATGATGCTACAGTAATGGATGTACCAGGTCCTTCCTCACAATGTGACACCATCACATCAGCTGAAGATTTACGCAGTCAGATTACATTGCCCCAGCTGCTGCAGCGTAAGAAAAAATATAGTCCCAACCATCCCCAAGCACAGCGTCTAAATGCCAGTTTAGCAAAATTACTCACATTGCAGCTGCTGCCTTTCCAGCTGGTGGACTCTGCTCCCTTCCGTGAATTTGCTGAATGTGCTGTACCACAGTGGCAGGTTCCAAAACGCCATTACTTTTCACGCAAGGCCATTCCAGCACTATACCAGCACGTGGAAGACAATGTTATCCAGTCATTGGGAAAGGCAGTCAGCAACAAGGTGCATGTGAGTTTAGACACGTGGTCCAGCAAGCATGGACAGGGTCGTTACATTTGCTTCACGGCACACTGGGTAACTCTGATTGCAGCTGGGAGGGATCCAAGACGGGGCTCTGTGCTGGAGCTTGTTCATCCACCACGCCTCCAGAAAGCTGCTTGTATGAGGTCTGTCTGCTCCACCACCAACACCTCTCCCTCTTCCTCCTCCTCCTCCTCCTCCTCCTTCTGTGTCTCTGGCGAAATGGCAGTTAAACCGATGCCTGACAGGGTCTACGCAATGGCTCAAGCAAAAAGAAGCAATACTGTGCTTGAGCTGGTTTGTTTAGGGGACTGGAACCACACTGAGCCAGAAATTCTGGCAGCTCTGCAGGGCCAGGTGCAGAGATGGTTAACACCACGCCAGATTCAGCTGGGAATGATCGTCTGTGATAATGGCAGCAACCTTCTCTCCGCCCTACGCAAGAGTAAATTGGCACATGTACGATGCCTAGCACACGTCCTAAATCTAGTGGTACAGCGTTTCCTAACCAAGTACCCAGGGCTGCCAGAGCTTCTCAGCCAGGCCAGAAAAGTTTGCAGCCACTTCAGACGGTCATTCCCAGCAAGTGTTCGCCTGGCAGAAATTAAAAGAGAATTCCACCTTCCCACAAACTTTCTGATCTGTGACATGCCCACCAGGTGGAACTTGACATTTGCAATGCTGCAGCGTCTGCACAAGCAGCAGAGGGCCATCAACGAGTACCTGTGAGTATGGCACAAGGACAGGTTCAGGTCAACTTGAGTTTTTTCCCCCCCCGCAGTGGCTGATGATCAAGGATGCATGCACTGTACTGTCACCATTTGAGGAGGCAACGAGGATGGTGAGCAGGGACAGTGCATGCATCAGTGACACAATTCCTTTAGTGTTCCTGCTGGAGCACACTCTTCTGGGAATTATAGATGTGGCACTAGAGGCAGAGCAGCGGGAGACCTTCCCTAGCTCTCAAGGCCCCAGTCTTTCCCCACACAGCATTCCAGCGGGTCCTACTCATATCAGACAGGAGGAGGATGAGGAGGAGGAGGTGGAATATTTAAGTAGTGGGGGCATAGAAGGTGGGGATTCCTCAAGGGAGGGTTTCGTGTGCCCAGAAACACAAGGGCTAGTGCGTGGCTGGGAGGAGGAAGTGCATGATGGGGTCCTCCTCATTGAGCAGGAAGACTCGGAAGCTAATGCCACCTCCAACCTACGCTGCATGGGCTCCCTAATAATGCAAAGCCTGCTAAAGGACCCCAGCATTCGTGCTATCAAGGAGAGGGATCATTACTGGTTAGCAACCCTTCTTGATCCACGATTCAAGGGTAAAGTTGCAGAGCTCATCCTACCCGCACAGAGGGAGCACAGGATGAAAAAACTTGAGGACATTCTAAAGCGACACTTGTGTAACACCTTTCCAGGCACTGGTAGGATACCAAGTGCTGACACAGGTGCTTCTGAGGCTGCGGATGATCAGAGGAATAGTGGTGAAGGCCAGGGCCACCTGACTGATGCATTTTTTTAATTTTTTTAGTCCACGACGCCCAGGGATGTCAAATGTAGGCACCCATTGCCAGCGTCTTCACCATATGGTGCAGGACTACCTAGGGGCAAGGGCAGACCTGGATACCTTTCCAGCAGATGATCCACTCGCTTACTGGGTGTTGGGATTGGATCACTGGCCAGAACTTAGCCAATATGCTATGCCGCTACTATGTTGCCCTTCATCTAGTGTGCTTTCTAAAAGGACGTTCAGTGCCGCTGGAGGTTTTGTCACAGACAAAAGAGTGCGTCTGTCCACCGACTCTGTAGACCGGCTGACATTTATAAAAATGAATCAGTCCTGGATCAGCAGCTATCAATCCCCTGATGCTGACGTAACGGAATAGATCGGGGATGTCTACTGCATTCACAAAACCTCCACCACTGAACTCTTCCACAATACCACAAAAGGGTTACGGTGTGAAGGCACTAGCTGCCATGAAAGGCACAATATTTGGCTGCACTGACGCCTGAACCAGATTTATATCATTTCAATTTTTTTAACCGCAGGGTCTAACCCTGCACTCTTCCACAATACCACAGAGGGCTTACTGTATGATGATACTTGCTGGCCTGGCAGTCTGACACCAAAGGCACAATATCTGGGTGCACTGACGCCTGTGTCAGAATCATATCTTTTTAATATAGGACCACATGGTCCACCCCTGCATTCTTCCACAATACCACAGAGGGGTTACTGTAGGATAGTACTTGCAGGCCTGGCACCAAAAGCACAATATTTGGGTGCACTGCCACTGACGCCTGTATCAGATTCATATCCTCAGAGGGGTTACGGTGTGCCGACGCTAAAGGACCGATTTTAAAGCACCTATTGTTACTTTCATCCAAAGCCTGCATAAGTTTCAAAATAATTTAGCCAGAAAATCACTAAACTTTTTTTCTACGTGTCCGAAAATGTCTCCTCTTTTCATACAGACTGCCGCCCCAAGCAGTTGTTTATGTATAGAATAAAGGAAAAGCATTTACCGGCATTTGAAACGTCATTTTTTTGTTTTTAAATGTTTCTATACATCCTAGAAATCCGCCACTTCACGAGCAGGTTATGGGGACCTCCTAGGCACGATATTTGAAGGAATTTTTCATTTTTATTTTTAACTCTTATTTCATGGAAAACTCACTGTCCCTTTAAAACCATTTTTTAAAAACTTTTTGTCCTTGTTTCCTGTCCCCCAGGGCACTACCCGGACCCCCATACACCTTTAATGGCAAATATCTAGCATATATGCCCTCTTGGAGGGCACTCTAAAAATCAAACTTTCAGCCACATTGACTTGTATCGAGTTCGAGTTCGAATGCGAACCGAACTCGGGGGTGTTTGGCTCTTCCCTAGTGGTGGAGCAGACAGACCTCATACAAGCAGCTTTCTGGAGGCGTGGTGGATGAACAAGCTCCAGCACAGAGCCCCGTCTTGGATCCCTCCCAGCTGCAATCAGAGTTACCCAGTGTGCCGTGAAGGAAATGTAACGACCCTGTCCATGCTTGCTGCACCACATGTCTAAAGTCACATGCACCTTGCTGCTGACTGCCTTTCCCAATGACTCCATAACATTGTCTTCCATGTGCTGGTATAGTGCTGGAATAGCCTTGCGTGAAAAGTAATGGCGTTTTGGAACCTGCCACTGTGGTACAGCACATTCAGCAAATTCACGGAAGGGAGCAGAGTCCACCAGCTGGAAAGGCAGCAGCTGCATTGCGAGTAATTTTGCTAAATTGGCATTTAGACGCTGTGCTTGGGGATGGTTAGGACTATATTTTTTCTTACGCTGCAGCAGCTGCGGCAACGTAATCTGACTGCTTAAATCTTCAGCTGATGGGATGCTGTCACATTGTGGGCAAGGACCTGGTACATCCATTACTGTAGCATCCTCCCTGTCAGTGGAGTTTGTAGGCAATGACATGGCAGGACATACAGTGGGGGTGAGGAGGAGGAGGAGGACCTACACAAAGTTTTGCGCCAACAGAATGTGGGCAGGAGGTCATATGTTGCCTCAAGCACGTGGTACCCAAGTGTCCAGTGTCTTTCCCACGCTTAAGCCTCATCTGACATAGATTACAAATAGCAACAGTGGGGTCTGCTGCACATTTCTTAAAGAACTCCCAGACAGCAGAGTTCCTGCGTGTGTGCTTTGACACAACAGCGCTCTGCACCTGAGCAGCTCTGACATCTGATGCCTTGGACTGGCTAGTGCTACGGTTGGTCATAGAGGATGTTGTGCTTTGTGTTTGCTTTGCCTCCTCCCCCTCCTCCTCACTTGATCCCTCTGTTCGATATGGCACCCAGGTGGAGTCAGTGACCTCATCATCAATGTCATCTTCACCCCCTATCTCCTCGTCACTGGAGCCAACTTGGCAGTATGCTGCAGCTGCTGGGGCAACATGAGTGCCAGTTATTTGTGTGTCATCACTGGCACCCCCTTCTACTAGGTTGATTATACTCCCTTCCTCAACCTCAGAGATTGAATCAGAGCACTGTGTTTGCTGCACATCCTCAAGCAGCATGTCACTGTCATTGTAGTCAAACAATTCAGCTGACTCCTCCGTGTGTGATAGCGAGGCTACGGCATTAGTAGCTGTGGACATGGAGGCTGCAATAGATGCTTTGGCAGCTGAGGTGGACTGTAAAGCACTACAAGCCTGGCTGGCAGAGGACTCGGAGGATGAAGATGGCCTGGTTAGCCAATCCAACAAATCCTCTGTATGTTGCTGCTGCTTAAGAAGACGGCCAGCACCTGCTAGAAATGACAAGCATGCCCCTGCAGAGTATGCACCACGTCCACCACGACCTGAGGCACAGCCTCCCGACACAGGGGCTGCTTGCCCTCTTATCTGTGTCTGGGAGCGTCTGCCTGTCCTTTTTGTTCTTTCAGACATGGTGAGTGATATATAGATTAAATCTATACAGAACTCTGATTTCAACTCTGGTATAAAGATTAAAGATTTCCAGAACTCTGTTATAACTCAGTGAGACACCCTGATAGCTGGCAGCCAGTGACAAGACACAGATTACAATTCCCTCCTATAAATCAGTGTGACCCCCTGATGGGAGGCAGTGAGAAGCCACAGGTTACAAGTCTCAGAAACGTCTTATAAATCAGTGAGACCCCTTGATGGGTGGCAGTGAGAAGCCACAGATTACAAATCTCAGAAACTTCTTATAAATCAGTGGGACCCCTTTATGGGTGGCAGTGAGAAGCCACAGATTACAAATCTCAGAAACCTCTTATAAATCAGTGAGACCCCTTGATGGGTGGCATTGAGAAGCCACAGATTACAATTTGCATAAATCTGCTAGAAGTATGTGGGACCCCCTGATGGGTGGCAGTGAGAAGCCACAGATTACAAGTCTCAGAAACCTCCTATAAATCAGTGTGACCCCCTGTGTGACACAGATTACAATTCCCTCCTATAAATCAGTGTGACCCCCTGATGGGTGGCAGTGAGAACCCACAGATTACAAATCTCGGAAACTTCCTATAAATCAGTGAGACCCCCTTATGGGTGGCAGCCAGTGAGAACACATGGATTATAACAATTCCCAAATATTTTGTAGAAATTAGTGACCCCAAAATACTTGCTGGCAGTGACAAGACACACATCACCTAAATTCCCTGATATTTGGTTGAAATGAGACCCCCCAGACCCCCCCAGTAGCGTGGCAGACCGGCAGTAAGAACACACAACAACTATCTCCTATGAAATCTCCTCTCAAATGCGTGCAGAAGCGCTGCGTGGAAACCTTATATAGTGTGCTGCGGGACTTAGCTCTGTGAGCCCATGATTGGGCAAAATTTGCCCAATCAGGACTCTGAGCCGTGATTGGCATAGTGTTGAACCTGTCTTGCACCAGACCTGTGGTCAGGTGCAAGGCTGTAGCCAATTACGAGCTTCAGGCCAGTGGGAAAGTGCATTGTGGTCCATTGTGGTCGAACATGCGGCGAACACCCGGAAATGTTCGGAGTTCGCGAGCAGACCGAACAGGCTAAGTTCGGTCCGAACTCCGAACCGTCCAAACCGAACAGCTCATCCCTAGTGTCTATGCGCTGATGGATGGATGTGTTGTTTATAAAGCTTTGAGATTTGAAATTTTTTTGTATACGTAATAAATATATATATGTTTTTATCCAATTATTGATTAGTGTATTCTTCAAAGCAAAACACAGACAATTAAAAGAATTTAGGAGAATTTCTAGGAAATATAAACGATTGATATTTGTATCTCGTACAAGTTTCTTATTGAATATAAATCTCGACAAATCGAGGCGTAGTTGCATCGGAGGAGTGAGACAGACAAAGAAGCTGCTCTGTCTCCTCGGCTCCTGGAGTCCTGCTGCGCCTGCCTGGCTGTCACTGACTGTGTCGACTGTCTGAGTGACATCATCTTCAAGTCAGCCCACATCATGCGTATATATAAATATTGCCCAGGCCAGTACATCATCATGCTGGCCTGGGCAACATATATATACGCATGATGTGAGCTAGCCTGGGCAATATATATATATATATATATATGCATAATGTGAGCTGGCCTGGGCAATATATATATATACGCATGGTGTGGGCTGGCCTTGGCAATATATATATGCATGATGTGGGCTGGCATGGGCCTGGGCAATAAATATACGCATGATGTGGGCTGGCCTGGGCAATATATATATATGCATGATGTGAGCTGGCCTGGGCAATATATATACGCTTGATGTGAGCTGGCCTGGGCAATATATATATGCATGATGGCGCATCTGTGACTGTCTGTGAGCAAGATGTGGGCAGGCCTGGGCAATATATATATACGCATGATGTGAGCTGGCCTGGGCAATATATATACGCATGATGTGAGTTGGCCTGGGCCTGGGCAATATATATACGCATGATATGAGCTGGCCTGGGCAATATATATACGCATGATGTGAGCTGGCCTGGGCAATATATATAGCATGATGGTGCATCGGTGACTGTGAGCATGATGTGGGCAGGCCTGGGCAATATATATATATATATATGCATGATGTGGGCTGGCTTGGGCAATATATATATACGTATGATGTGGGCTGGCCTGGGCAATATATATATACAGTGGCAAGAAAAAGTATGCAAACCCTTTGAGATTACGTGGAGTTTTGCATGAATTGGTCATAAAATGTGCTCTGATCTTCATCTAAGTCACAACAATTTGAAAAACACAGTCTGCTTAAGATTATACAACACAAACATTATGTTTTCATGTGTTTATTGAACATAACATGTAAACATTCACGGTGCAGGGTGGGAAAAGTATGTGAACCCCTAGCCTAACGACTTCTCCAAGAGCTAATTTGAGCCAGGAGTGAGCCAACCTTGAGTCCAATCAGTGTGATATCATTGAATGTGTTGCTGAAAGCTGTCCTGCCCTTTAAAAACACACACCAGTTTTGGGTTTACTGGTTTCAAGAAACACTGCCTGATGTGAACCATGCCTCGCAGAAAAGAGCTCTCAGAAGACCTACGATCAAGAGTTGTTGACTTGCATGAAGCTGGAAAGGGTTACAAAAGTATCTCCAAAAGCCTTGATGTTCATGTGTAGGGATGAGCTGTTCGGGTTCGGTGTTCGACCCACACTTAGCCTGTTCGAGTGGATCGCGAACACCGAACATTTCCGGGTGTTCGCCGCATGTTCGACCACAATGGACCACAATGCATTTTCCCACTGGCCTGAAGCTCGTAATTGGCTACAGCCTTGCACCTGACCACAGGTCTGGTGCAAGACTGGTTCAACACTATGCCAATAACCGCTCAATCATGGGCTCACAGAGCTAAGTCCCGCAGAACACTATATAACGTTTCCATGCAGCGCTTCTGCACGCATTTCAGAAGAGATTTCAAAGGAGATAGTTGTGTCTTGTTACTGCCGGTCTACCACGCTACTGGGGGGTCTCATTTCTACCAAATATCAGGGAATTTAGGTGATGTGTGTCTTGTCACTGTGCCAGCAAGTTTTTTTTGGGGTTTACAACTTTCTTTAAAACATTTGTGAATTGAGGTGATCTTCTGGGTCTTGTGACTGTGCCAGCAAATCTTTTTGGGGCTCACTAATTTCTTTAAAACATTTGTGAATTGAGGTGATCTGTGTCTCGTCACTGGCTGCCAGCTATCAGTGTGTCTCACTGAGTTATACCAGAGTTCTTTAAATCTTTATACCAGAGTTGAATCAGAGTTCTGTATATATTAATCTATAAATCACTCACCATGTCTGAAAGAACAAAGGACAGGCAGACGCTCCCAGACACAGATAAGAGGGCAAGCAGCCCCTGTGAGGGGAGGCTGTGTCTCTGGTCGTGGTGGACGTGGTGCATCCTCTGCAGGGGCACGCTTGTCCTTTCTAACTGGTGCAGGCTGTCTTAAGCAGCAGCAACATACAGAGGACTTGGTGGATTGGTTAACCAGGCCATCCTCATCCTCCGAGTCCTCTGCCAGCCAGGCTTCTAGTGCTTTACAGTCCACCTTAGCTGCCAAAGCATCTATTGCAGCCTCCATGTCCACAGCTACTCCTGCCATAGCCTCGCTATCACACATGGAGGAGTCAGCTGAATTGTTTGACTACAATGACAGTGACATGCTGCTTGAGGATGCGCAGCAAGTACAGTGCTCTGATTCAATCTCTGAGGTTGAGGAAGGGAGTATAACCTAGTGGAAGGGGGTGCCAGTGATGACACACAAATAACTGTCACTCATGTTGCCCCAGCAGCTGCAGCATACTGCCAAGTTGACTCCAGTGACGAGGAGATAGGGGGTGAAGATGACATTGATGATGAGGTCACTGACTCCACCTGGGTGCCAGATTGAACAGAGGAATCAAGTGAGAAGGAGGGGGGGGAGGAGGAGGAGGCACAGCAAACACGAGGCACAACATCCTCTGTGACCAACCGTAGCACTAGCCAGTCCAAGGCATCAGATGTCAGAGCTGCTCCGGTGCAGAGCGCTGTTGTCTCAAAGAACACATGCAGGAACTCTGCTGTCTGGGAGTTCTTTAAGAATTGTGCAGCAGACCCCACCGTTGCTATTTGTAATCTATGTCAGATGAGGCTGAAGCGTGGGATAAACACCGGACACTTGGGTACCACGTGCTTGAGGCGACATATGAACAAGTGCCACGCATCCCGTTGGCGCAAAACTTTGCGTATGTACTCCTCCTCCTCATCTGTCTCTACCCACACTGTATGTCCTGCCATGTCATTGCCTACAACCTCCACCGACAGGGATGATGCTACAGTAATGGATGTACCAGCAGGTCCTTCCTCACAATGTGACATCATCCCAGTAGCTGAAGATTTACGCAGTCAGATTACGTTGCCGCAGCTGCTGCAGCGAAAGAAAAAATATAGTCCCAACCATCCCCAAGCACAGCTTAGCAAAATTACTCGCATTGCAGCTGCTGCCTTTCCAGCTGGTGGACTCTGTTCCCTTTGGTGAATTTGCTGAATGTGCTGTACCACAGTGGCAGGTTCCAAAACGCCATTACTTTTCACGCAAGGCCATTCCAGCACTATACCAGCACGTGGAAGACAATGTTATCCAGTCATTGGAAAAGGCAAGGTGCCTGTCACTTTAGACACGTGGTCCAGCAAGCATGGACAGGGTCGTTACATTTCCTTCACGGCACACTGGGTAACTCTGATCGCAGCTGGGAGGGATCCAAGACAGGGCTCTGTGCTGGAGCTTGTTCATCCACCACGCCTCCAGAAAGCTGCTTGTATGAGGTCTGTCTGCTCCACTACCACCTACCTCTTCCTCCTCCTCCTCCTTCTCTGTCTCTGGCGACGTGGCAGTTAAACCGACGCCTGACAGGGTCTACGCAATGGCTCAAGCAAAAAGATGCCATACTGTGCTTGAGCTGGTTTGTTAAGGGGACAGGAGCCACACCGGGTCAGAAATTTTGTCAGCTCTGCAGGGGCAGGTGCAGAGATGGTTAACACCACGCCAGCTTGAGCTGGGAATGATCGTCTGCGATAATGGCAGCAACCTTCTCTCCGCCCTACGCAAGTGTAAATTGACGCATGTACCATGCCTAGCACACGTTCTAAATCTGGTGGTACAGCGTTTCCTAACCAAGTACCCAGGGCTGCCAGAGCTTCTCAGCCAGGCCAGAAAAGTCTGCAGCCACTTCAGATGGTCATTCCCAGCAAGCGTTCGCCTGGCAGAAATTCAAAGAGAATTCCACCTTCCCACAAACCGTCTGATCTGTGACATGCCCACAAGGTGGAACTCGACATTAGCAATGCTGCAGCATCTGACCAAGCAGCAGAGGGCCATCAACGAGTACCTGTGTGAGTATGGCACAAGGACAGGTTCAGGTCAACTTGTTCCCCCCCTCAGTGGCTGATGATCAAGGATGCATGCACTGTACTGTCACCATTTGAGGAGGCAACGAGGATGGTGAGCAGGGACAGTGCATGCATCAGTGACACAATTCCTTTAGTGTTCCTGCTGGAGCACACTCTGTGGGGAATTATAGATGTGGCTCTAGAGGCAGAGCAGCGGGAGGAAGAGGAGGCCTTCCCTAGCTCTCAAGGCCCCAGTCTTTCTGCAGACAGCATTCCAGCGGGTCCTACTCAGATCAGACATGAGGAGGAGTAGGACTATTTAAGTAGTGGGGGCATTGAAGGTGGGGATTTCTCAAGGGAGGGTTTTGTGTGCCCAGAAACGCAAGAGCTTGTGCGTGGCTGGGAGGAGGAAATGCACGATACGGTCATCCTCATTGACCAAGAAGACTCGGAAGCTAATGCCACCTCCAACCTACTCTGCATGGGCTCCCTAATGATGCAAAGCCTGCTAAAGGACCCCAGGATTCGTGCTATCAAGGAGAGGGATCATTACTGGTTGGCAACCCTTCTTGACCCACGATACAAGAAGAAAGTTGCAGAGCTCATCCTGCCCGCACAGAGGGAGCACAGGGTGAAAAAACTTGTGGACTCTCTAAAGCGACACTTGTGTAACACCTTTCCAGGCACTGGTAGAATACCAAGTGCTGAAACACGTGCTTATGAGGCTGCGGGTGATCAGAGGAATAGCGTTGAAGGCCAGGGCCGCTTGACTGATGCTTTTTTAATTTTTTTTAGTCCACGATGCCTAAGGACGTCAAGCAGATGATCCACTGGCTTACTGGGTATTGAGATTGGATCACTGGCCAGAACTCAGCCAATATGCTATGCAGTTACTAGGTTGCCCTTTATCTAGCGTGCTTTCCGAAAGGACGTTCAGTGCCGCTGGAGGTTTTGTCACAGACAAAAGAGTGCGTCTGTCCACAGACTCTGTAGACCGGCTGACATTTATAAAAATGAATCAGTCCTGGATCAGCATCTATCAATCCCCTGATGCTGAAGTAATGGAATAGATAGGGGATGTCCTCTTCTGCATTCACAAAACCTCCACCACTGAACTCTTCCACAATACCACAAAAGGGTTACGGTGTGAAGGCACTTGCTGCCATGAAAGGCACAATATTTGGCTGCACTGACGCCTGTGCCAGATTTATATAATTTTATTTTTTTGAACCGCAGGGTCCAACCCTGCACTCTTCCACAATACCACAGAGGGGTTACTGTATGATGATACTTGCTGGCCTGGCATTAAAGGCACAATATCTGGGTGCACTGACGCCCATTACCAGATCAAAAACTTTTCAATATAGGACCACATGGTCCACCCCTGCACTCTTCCACAATACCACAGAGGGCCGGGTTACTGTATGATGATACCTGCTGGCCTGGCATTAAAGGCACAATATCTGGGTGCACTGACGCCCATTACCAGATCAAAAACTTTTCAATATAGGACCACATGGTCCACCCCTGCACTCTTCCACCATACCACAGAGGGGTTACTGTATGATGATACTTGCTGCCCTGGCAGTCTTGCACTAAAGGCAGAATATCTGGGTGCACTGATGCCTTAACCAGATGCATATCTCTTTAATATAGGACCGCAAGGTTCACCCCTGCACTCTTCCACAATAACACAGAGGGGTTACTGTATGATGATACCTGCTGGCCTGGCATTAAAGGCACAATATCTGGGTGCACTGACGCCCATTACCAGATCAAAAACCTTTCAATATAGGACCACATGGTCCACCCCTGCACTCTTCCACAATACCACAGAGGGGTTAGGCTAGGGTCAGATGAGCGCATTTTCTATGGACTGTGCGTCCGTGCAGTACGGACGTACTTACTGACTGACAACAAGGTAGTGGCCACACAGTCGGTTTTTTTCACTGACGTATTTTTTGACTGTAGCAGGGAAAATAAATTACAATGAAAGAACATTCTGTCTGTCAAAAATGCTGGACGTATAAATGCAGTCCGTCTGACCTTGTTGCATCACTCACACACAAAGCTATGCGGACGTTGTGAACGTGGCGCACTCTGCACGTCCGTTCTAGCAGTATTACGTTCTTGCCTAACCTGCGTCCGTTTGCAGCGTTCGTCAGCCCCCGCACTTCTGTGCGGACGTAATTCGTGTGTGGGGGCTCCATTTAACACAATTGTATGCTATCACGGACGTACTTATGTGCAGGCAACACGGACGTTAACACTAAGTTCTTCTGACCCCAGCCTTACTGTATGATACTTGCTGCCCTGGTTGTCTTGCACCAAAGGCAGAAAATCTGGGTGCACTGACGCCTTAACCAGATGCATATCTTTTTAATATAGGACCGCAAGGTCCACCCCTGCACTCTTCCACAATAACACAGAGGGATTACTGTTTGATGATACTTGCTGGCCTGGCATTAAAGGCACAATATCTGGGTGCACTGACGCCCATTACCAGATCAAAAACTTTTCAATATAGGACCGCAAGGTCCACCCCTGCATTCTTCCACAATACCACAGAGGGGTTACTGTATGATAGTACTTGCATGCTTGGCACAATATCTGGGTGCACTGCCACTGACGCCTGTATCAGATTCATATCCTCAGAGGGGTTACGGTGTGACGGCACTGTTGCCGACGCTAAAAGCCCAATTTTAAAGCACCTATTGTTACTTTCATCCAAAGCCTGCATAAGTTTCACAATAATTTAGCCAAAAAAACCACTAAACTTTTTCTGCGCGTCCTAAAATGTCTTTTCATACAGGCTGCCGCCCCCAGCAGTTGTTTATGGATAGATTAAAGGAAAAGCATTTAGCGTCTTTTGAAACGTAATTTATTTGTTTTTAAATGTTTCTATACATCCTAGAAAGCCACCACTTCACGAGCAGGTTATGGGGACCTCCTAGGCACGATATTTGAAGGAATTTTTGGTTTTTATTTTTAACCCTTATTTCATGGAAAACTCACTGTCCCTTTAAAAACATTTTTTTTTTACTTTTTGTCCTTGTTTCCTGTCCCCCAGGACACTACCCGGACCCCCATACACCTTTTTATGGCAAATATCTAGCATATATGCTCTCTTGGAGGGCACTCTAAAAATCGAATTTTGACTCCCATTGACTTATATTGAGTTTGTGTTCGAGTTCGAACATTTGGAAAGTTCGAGTTCGAATGCGAACCGAACTCGGGGGTGTTTGGCTCATCCCTACTCTCTGCGAGGGCCAGGTAGGAAGACTGAATGACCTTTGGGCGTTTTCTGAAAGAAATTAAGTTTTGCAAATAGTATCACATTGGGTTGAAATTGTCCAGGATTTTGGGGGGAGTTTGGGTGGGCAATAAAAGTTAAAGGTTCATTGAACATGACATGGGGCAGAATAGCAGGCCTAGAGCAAATGGGAAGAAAAGATCAGGAAAGGGAGTGAAATGCTGAAATCAGATAGCATTACAGCAATTCAAAGATATAAAGATACACTTGTGTGCAATATATATACGTGTGTGTGTATATACATATTGTAACAGGGCGTCATGTAGAGAGCAAGGAAAGGTCCTGTCCGGGGTTTATGTGTCACCCAGATTTCTCTCTTACACCTTCTCCTGGTTTTGCACTTTGCCTCAGTGGCAATTTAGTGCAGGTGAGGCAAACAGACATCGCTCTGGAGCATGGGGAGCAGACGGTCTCTATATGCTGGAGCACAAGGTTGGTCATGCTGGTTTGCTGGAGCCTGACAAACACTATCAGGGTTATTCAAAGAGATTCGAAAAGTCACCGCACGTTCGGTGACTTTTCGTTCTCTTCAATTCGGTTCCTTTTGCCGATCCCGTTTTGGTGACCCTGCGGTGTATTCAGCAAGCAGCACAGGGTCCCCGAATTGCAGGGAAAAGCTGCTGCAAACCCGACGAAAACTAACCGCAAAACCCAGCGAATGCACGCCGAAAACAAGCAAAAACATCTGGATTAACCTTCGAAAAAAGCCGAAGCAGCTGAGACGCAGACGAGGCAGTGAATAAATTAGCAAAATAGTTTGTGTGAATCTGTGAAATTGAAACGCTGTTTGCAAAGAAACTACTGAGCGAAAATGTATGAAATTTACACAGGAGGTCCAGGGAATGATAATAAAAAGGGCTGTTACAGAAAAAAGAAGTAAACTTAAAAAAAAAAAAAAGGTTAAAGTATCCTAAAAAATCTATAAATAAAGAGACTCTTTACTGCAGAATTTTATAATAAAAGGTTTATTAGATATTGAATTAAAACGGGAATATTTTTAACATTGAAGCCTATGGGATTCTCCTGAATTAACCTGCCGAATTAAACCATCGAATGGCAGGGCATTAGGGGAACCTTTCACTGCTGGTTTGTGTTCTCTGAATAGACGAAGCAGTGCTTTTTCATGGGGATTTCACTGCCCTCGAACAGGCACCGTATGTGCAGGCAATTTGCCAGGATTTGGCGAATTGCCTGCTCTCTGGATAGCCAAATGGCCAGGAAAGGCAACCGAACGCTGATTTTCAGCGTTCGGTTACCTTTCTCAAGCAATTCGGATCTCTTTGGATAACCCTGTAGGTTTGCACAGGTTGTTAGTCAGGACTATTGTATGTTTAGTTAGTGCCGGAACAAGGCTAGGAATTTTCTTTGCTTTTGAACTGTTTATTTTTGAGCAATATACAGTGTGGTGTATAACCTGTGGGTTGCTGCAATAAATGTACCACCGTTTGAAGGAAAGTCACTGGTCTGGTCTCTGAACCTTTCAAGAGTGCTCACCCCAGAGAGCAATTGCACCCGCTACCTGTTTCCCAGCTCACAGTATATATTTACTGTATACACATATACAAACACATATACAGCGATATTAAAATCTAAACATAATACACAGCAAGAGAAAAGGCGTTAGACTATGTGAGACGCAGAATTGTAAGATCACCTTCAACGAATGAAGTTTCCAGGCAAGATGGCTAAGGGTGATGGGTCCAGCTGGCTGAGGCTAATGAGCTGCTCTCTGCGAGTGCCAGGTAGGAAGACTGAATTTCAGCGTCCGGTTACATTTCGGACCTCTCTGAATTACTCGTTTTAGGTTTTTTTAGTGGCATGATTTGGTGGTGAAAATTTTTAGTACCCACCCCCCAGTTTTGACACTGGTATCTTATGCCCCCCCTTATATATTGTTCCTAGAATCGCCACTGTGTGTAAATTCCTCGACTCGCCTATTTCTGTCTACATTCCCTTGTTAATGAAGCACAATGTATTATTTAGTGAATAAAGCCCATATTAGTGCCCATTGAGGTGTATATTGTGCATCTTTATCCCCCATATCCCCCCAGGGTCACTTGCTCACTTTTTATGTCTGGAGAAACACTCCATTCTCATCACTCACAACCAGAACATCAGTTTTTGGTTGTGATTTTGGGATTTGTTACAATTGTTTTTAAAAGAAACATGAAATTTTTTTTGTCCAAACTGTTTTAAATATAATTTACAGGTTGATTTCTTAAAGTAATAAGTAATGTTTATTGCAGACGTTAGTCAGGACATATTGAATAAAAGACCAAGTTGTTTCATTCATATGCGTCCATGAATTTTTTTGTGTTGTAAATACAAACAGTAAATGAGATTTACAAAAAATAAATTGTTTTTTAGCATCTGGGACATAAAAAAGAAAAAAAAAATACGATTTGAGTACTTGTTTGTAAACTACAGTAGTGGTTCTTCTTTCAGGTGCTCGGATCACCAGAGAGTTAGGTGAGCTCAGTCTGGAACAGGCAATGTAAGATCTGCCCATGTGAGAAGCAGACTGCCCTTAGGTCAATCCCCGCTACCTTCAAAGTCTGCCCCTGAGACTTGTTGATGGTCATCGCAAAACAAACCTTTAGGGTGAACTGAAGTCTTTTGAATTGAAACAGATATTCTGAAGGTGTATGAGATATTCTTGGTATGAACACTGACTCCCTGGCTAGAACTGGTTGGCACCGTAGCCTTGTGCTGTCTATCATAATGTTTATGCTTTAATAAGAAGAATCAGTGATAGATTTGTGTAAAGTTGTAATGTACGGTACATTAGTTATAGTGGAGTGTAGCATCATCTAGTGTCTTTTTGTGGTATTACGGCTGTTAAACCATTTCATATATATTAGTGAATGTATAGGAAGGAAGTTGTCATTAATCAGAGAATGCTGGGTAGAATCTTGACAGGAAGTGAAGCATTCACCATTTTGTGTCTGAAAGTTATTACTGGAAGCAAGGCATGTGTTTCTCATCCATCGCCATCTACCCCTAGAGAGCTAAAAAAGCAAGTTTACTGTATCATCGGGTAAGGAAAATGCTGTTATGCATGCAATGTGATGTTTATGAAGTTTGTTTTTAATGTATTACAGTTTCACCTGGCTTGTCTTAATAAATCTGAGATCAAAATAAATATGGTATCCAAGTTTGTGGGACAAGAAGGTTTAGCTCGATGTCTTCGGACAGAACAAGCCTTAATCACATTTCTGTGGAGTGCCATTACAGAGCTTAGGTGGATTGAGGTTCCGCAATAATATCACAGGTTCTCCCACGCTGGAGCATTGAGGGTGTGTGTAAGGCCTGGCTGCGAGAGGTAAGCTGACATGCTGGAGCAGTGAGGGAATGTGCGAGACCTGGCTGTGAGAGGGAAGCAGTATGCTGGAGCAGTGAGGGGGTGTGTAATATCTGGCTGTAAGAGGAGCTTCATAGAGATTCCATTCATACCTTTTAACAGCTTGTGCTTTTGAGATATAGGTATCCTGTTTAACCCTTTTACTGCTGAGGACGTGTGGGACACGTCCTCATTGACGCACGTTACATGCTGAGGACGTGCCCCACACTTTATCAGCTTTGCGGGCCCCCTGGTGGAGATACTCACCTCTCTGTCCGGGGTCCTGCGGCGGTCTGACTTCAGCGTCTTCATGCGCGATGACGTCATTTCCAGGCGACCCCCCCCCCGGCAATGCCGGGAGATAGCCTGGATGGGTGGGGCGGGCCATTCGGATCCCTCACCCTCCCAATTGGGAAGGCACAGCGCTAAAATACAGGCACCGCTTAACAGGGGAGAGTCTCCCCTTTTAAGCGGTGCCTGGCTTTAACCCCTCAAGCACCAGGTCGCACGTCAGCGCCTTGCGGAGCCGAAGTGCGGCCTAGCTCCGGTGGGGGCTGCCATCTTGGAAGGTGGCTCCACCCCCGGGTACCCCCTCGCTGCCTGACGTCATCGCGCATAGCGTAATGACGTCAGATATCTGGGGAACCCCCTAGCTGCCTGGGGATTTCCCAAGGAAATCCCCTGGTGGAGATATTGGGGTTCAAAGGAACCCCCTATCTCCAGAACCGTGGCAGAGTCAGGATGGGTGTCATTCGAAAAGCCCGAGCATGGCCTTTGGAGTGATACCCAACATGACCATGTACAGAGTAAAATAAATAAATAAAAAATAACATTTTTTTTTGTGTGTTGTTTTTATTAATGCAGCAATATTGTTCACATTTCAATTATAATGTTACCAATGATGCTGCACTAATAATTTTTTTCTATGGGGTGCGTTTCTAAAAATCACGTAATTTCCCCCCAAAAATTTAACAAGTCTCCATTTCTAATTTTTGTACAAGCGCACCCCATAGAAAATATAACCGCAAACGCTCATTTGATAAAATGTAAAAAAAAAACACTTTACACGCTGCAGATGATTTAAAATTCTAATTTTATTGCATTTTTTTGTTATAATATACAGACAGAACATGACGTATAAAAATGATATATTATGAATCTGCCGAGTCTGCCGGAGAGAACGATATATAATATTAAATTGCGTTTAAACATGATGCGTGAAAGCGGTAAAAATAAGCTCAGCACAAAGCGGTGAAATGGCTCAGCAGTGAAAGGTTTAAAATATTCACCCCCTTTTTCATCCCCCACTTGGATTTTTGGAAAATAGTAAAACGTGTTTTTTTTATTCCCAAGAAGATTGTAAATACCAATCTTCACGCCTGTAACGTCTTCGTTTTTTGAGCTATAGGCATCCTGTTTAAAATATTTTTTTTTAAAAAAAACTTTTTCACCCCCTTAGGGGCAGAATTTCCAAAAAACTCATCCATAGAAGGTCAGGAACCATCTTCCCTCCACCAAGATGGCGGATGCACCATATAATGCTGCTGCTTTTTTGGAGGCAAAAATCTATTTGTGTGAGTTCATAAATACTTGGGAAAGTGCCCTGAGATCTCATTGCTGACGAAGCCGCGGTTGCGGTGAAACACGTATCAGACTACCCATTTTTTTGCATTTTCTTGTTTTATCATGTATCGATTTAATAAATCTACTTTTTATTGAGTTATACATAGTTGGGCGCGCTTTTGTACTCCTGCTTTGCAACTGAAGCCAGATAGCGTTAGATCACCACAAGACCTCACAGGCCTGCATCCTTGGAGCCGGGTTAAAGGGCTCAAACCATTGTAAGTACCCCATAGAGCAGTGTTTCCCAAACCTCTCCGCAGGACCCTCCGCCTCACCAGGTTTGCAGGTATCTGAAGCACAGCACCGGTGATATGATTTGCTGCTCAGTGATTGCAGGATTCAATCTGCTTCTCCTCAAGGTGATCTGCAAAATCTGGCCTGGTTGAGGGTCCTGAGGAGAGGTTTGGGCAACACTGCCATAGAGGGACATACGGGGACAGTACCGCTGTGATGCTGCGCAATGTTGGTTTTTCTCGCTTTTATCCGCTTTGCAGTGAACAAGGAGTTCCAGTGATCTCCAACGTTGATCCATAGGCCCCCATAAAGACTTTTTCATCCTGAATTTCAACAATTTTGGACTATATAGGACTGAGGAACTTTCTATTTATTCTGAACCATTCCCTGGCTATTTAACTGGATCTTACTCCATTGTTTGGTTAATGCGGAAATTCTATATATATCGATATATTGTGTATATACTGCGCATACATTTTCTTATGTTTCAAGCACTTTATGCACTTTACTTGGATTTACAGATTCCTCTCCTCATGGTTTTCATGCTTTGCTGACTTTTAGCACAATATTGTCCAAAAGAGCACATGTGGAAGAAGTTTTTTATTTTTTGGGGTTTTTCCTCCACTCAGTACTATTGCTTTCTTGATTGAAGATATAGGTATACAGATTCCCTCACCGACGTCAGTTTATGTCTTGCTAGTTTTGCACAAATCTTTCACAAGAACACAGATAGAAAAAGTTATTTTTTAGAACAGCATTTTATAGAATATATTTATATCATTTTTACATTATCGTTATAATTACTCAAGATCATTGAGACAACGAGCCACTTGCACTGGTGGGATTTATTTCACTACTATATTTGAAAACCGCACTGATGTTTTTGCGCTTTTGAGTGTGTTCCTTACGTTTAGTATCTTCCTTAGTGGGTGCCTACGTCATAAAACCATGTACCTTCAAAATGTCACGTTCCCAAGTTAAACGGTTTGAGCTGGGGGTTGAGGAGTCAGTTAGGACCTATATATATTTTTATTATAATCACATATTATCTAAACCCAGCAAGGACTGAAAGGGTTAAAGAGTTTTCACTCCTAAAAATCATTTTAACTGATGCTAAATCACACATTCCTCAAACTCTCACCCAGGTATTCTCCTCATATACCCCAAATACAGCATGAAGCGGGTCAGTGAAGGTGGCAGTGAAGGTGTATAAACATTTGATCGGGTCACACAGCTCATAAAAGGACAAACGTCCGGCCTCATAGTCTAGGAATATTCCGAACCTATGACAGGATGAGGAGTGAGGTAACCGGATCTCTTTACTGTCATGTTTCACTGAATACAGATTTTCATTGTTCTCCAAACACCAGGACTTGTTATTATCTCCAATCCATGACTGTCTTCCTTTCCTCTTTATACTGGGATAAGTCATCCCGACCACCCACCACCCTGATTCACTGCCCTCCATTTCCCAGTAATGTCGCCCTGAGGAGAAACTGCTGGAGCTTAAAACCTGATTCAACAGAAATCTCTCTGGTCTTTCTGGGCGTCTATGGTCTATTTCTGACACGGAAACAGTTTTCAAATCCTCTGATACAGAAACATCATCACCAGCCGTGTTTACATCCATTAACATGTCTGAAGCCGCGTTTACACGCAGTAACATGTCTGGAGCCGTGTTTACACCCAGTAACATGTCTGGAGCCTCCGGTAAACAAGGCTGTCTCGTTACTTTGGTCACAATCCTAGCTAGGCCGGAGTGTAAGGTCTCTGCAATCAGACCCACATCCAGATCTTCTACATCATGGACCTTTATATCACGTCTCTCTGTGTCCTCAGCGTCACAATAGTCGGCTCTGTCTGATTCCTGTTCTTGTAAGACAGTTACTGGGTTCGTCATGTTACACAGCTCCTCGATGTCGCCCATCTTTCTGGACAGCTCCTCCTTCTTTATTTCCAGCAGCCGGTTTAGATCTGAGATTGGGAGTGAGACCTGCACTGTCTGCCTGGAGATCTCACCCAGGACTTGCTTCTTCAGGTCTTCCAGCTGTTCCCCGATGTCCCTAATCAGGGGAGTGACTCGCTCTGTTTCCCCGGCTGTTTTTCCTCGCACTTGTCTCTTGACAACCTCCAGGCTCTGGACTCTTTCCTTGGTCTCCTCTCTTTGTGAGGTCAGTTTCTGTAGAATATTCCTCAGTTTTTCCTTCTTCTTCTCAGAGGCCTCATTCAGAGTCTCCACCTGGTGTCCCCTGTGATCTCCATCCAACCTGCAGGACATACAGATACAGGCTGCGTCCTCACAGCAGTAATACTCCAGGACGTTCTTGTGGACGGAGCATTTCCTGTTCTTCAGTGAAGTGGTGGGTTCAGTTAAGACGTGTTCTGCTGACTTGCTGTGGGCCCTCAGGTGGTATTCACACAGAGAAGCTTCACAATGTAGACATGTTTTAACAGCCGGTACCGGAGACAGAATACAGTTAGCACAGGGGATCGCAATCCTTTTCTCTGCAGACCGGAAGCTCTCTGTTATGTTACTCAGACTCTGGTTTCTTTTAAGCGCAGGTTTTATTCGGAACATTTCCTCGCATTCAGGGCAGGAATATTCTCCGATCCCCTGTGTGTCCATCACATTCCCAATGCAGGTCCTGCAGAAGCTGTGTCCACACGGCACGGTCACAGGGTCCGTAAAAATGTTCAGGCAGATGGAGCAGGTCAGCTCTGGTGTCAGGTCCACAGATGCCATCACTGGAAGCTGGAATGAGAAATGGAACATGATTCTTCACTTTTTTCACATTACGTACAGGTGAAACTGGAAAAATTAGAATATGGTGCAAGAGTTCATTTATTTAAGTAATGCAAGTTAAAAGATGAAAGTAATATCTGAGACTCGTTACATGCAAAGCGAGATCGTGCAAGCCGTGATTTGTCCTAATTGTGATGATTCTGGTTACAGCTCATGAAAACCCCAAATCCACAATCTCAGAAAATGAGAATATTCCATACAATCAATAAAACAAGGATTGAACATAGAACAATATGGGACCTCTGGAAAGTATAAGCTGCAGATGTACTCAGTACTTGGTTTGGGCCCTTTTGCAGCAATTACTGCCTCAATGTGGCAATGTGACATGGAAGCTATCAGCCTGTGGCACTGCTGAGGTGTTATGGAAGACCAGGATGCTTCAATAGCTGCCTTCAGCTCTTCTGCATTGTCCGGTCTCATGTCTCTCATCTTTCTCTTGGCAATGCCCCATAGATTCTCTATGGGGTTCAGGTCAGGCGAGTTTGCTGGCCAATCAAGCACAGTAATCCCACGGTCATTGAACCAGGTTTTGGTGCTTTTGGCAGTGTGGGCAGGTGCACAAAATGACCTTTTGCACAATAATCTAATTTTTCGAGTTTCACCACATTCCACACACAGGGTGTGAACATTTGATGTGCTTCACATTGCAGTTAACCCCGTAGGCTCCATTTGAGGAAATACATAAGTTATTCTGTCCTAGATTCTACAAGTCCTGACACTCCTGACAAGCCTGTGCAAGGCGAAACGCGCGTCGGTTGCGCTCTCTTTGTGGGCAATTCATCCCTATCCCCAAATCTCCTGCATTTAGCAATTTTTTTATATCTAATCTATGTATACAATGGTGGCTACTTATCAAGTGGACGATATGTCCTTGGTTTATATTGTGAGCCCAATTTGTGTGCATATTGCTGCTACAATTGTGATTTAGGAGTATGAGATTAATATATGTTTGCCTGATAAGAGATGATCACGGTGTGGGCAATACATATACCTAGATATTACTATATTTGAAGGGTCTGGTTGCTCATTTCATTTATTGGGTTCTTTGGCACTTCATTTTCATTATACTCCTCAATCAGATGATAGTGCATGTTTTGGAGTATTTATTATTTTTTTCAATCAAACTGATTAAATACAATCGAACGGATACGTTCTCATTGTGGGCAATTTACCCCCACTCCCTTATTATTCAGCAATCTCCTGACATCTTCGCACGTCAATTGTGGTAATTAATCATATGGACGGCATGTTCATAGGTGTATGTGCATATTGCGGATATATTTGCGATATAGGAGTGTATGGTCAATATATGTATGCCTGTTAGCATGTGACCACGGTATAGGCAATATATATATATTTGTATCCAATAATACCCAAAGGTTTCGTTTGCCCATACATATATATTTTTTCGGCGCTCCAATTTTTTCCTGCACTTCAAACTATATATTAGCATCAGCTGATTCTAAAGCGAATAGTGCATAGTTTTGGGAGTTACTCATGTTCATTCAAAGGTGACCTGTCCAATTGAACACTTTTTAACTATTTGTGTATTTGTTTGTCCATTATGATCATACTTCTATTCAGTTTTTAGTTTTTGGCTATGTGCCTGAATAAAATTTAATCCTTTTAAATCATCTTGTCACTTATGCCTTGTGATTTGCGTGCCTAGTGCAGGCAGATCAGCTTTGTATAGATTCTACAAGTAACCCGTCTCGTCCCTGAACAGGTTCTTCTGTTCAATGGAGGACAATTCACTGCGTACATGGAGTAACCATTGGAATTCTGGGCATTGTAGTCTTGAAAGTTGCCTTCCAGGTCCTTTAGATCTCAGGAAGATCATCAAATTTAGTAAGACTTGTGTTGGTGAGCTGGCAGTGTGCCCAGTGGTGTATTTTGGCCTAGTCCTATGGTACTAGGAGGTGCCACTGTCACTTTGTGTCAGCTTTGAGCTGTGTTCTCAAACAATGAGCAGCGGAGCAGGGAGTTTGCATACAGAATAAAATCTAATAGAATAAAAATCCCCCTCTCCTCCCTCCATAGCATCTCCCCTGCCCTGCAGCAGCTCTAGGAGAGGGGAGGGGGATGTGATTTGTGTGCAGAGAGAGGAGTTGACAGTAAACGGCAGGTAATGGGGGGGTTATCAGCAGAATATGAAGCCCTGTCTGCTTACTGCTGTTTAAAGTAGACCTTTCCTTAACCAGCACTGCAGTGATAGAAATTTGTCATTGAGCTGCCTGGCTCGTGGTGAGGCTGCATGCATGCAGGTCACGCGGTCCGGCCAGTCAGGTGGTACTGAGTCTCAGTACCACCTGACTGGGTGAACCACGTGACACGCACGCAAGCAGCTGCCAGCCCTTTTGTTAACACGGACTCTCACTCTATTCTGGACTGAACACCCACCGGGAAGGGAATCAAATCCACGGTGCACCCTCTGGCAGTGGCACCCCACTGCTGACAAGATGGCTCCAGGCACAACTGTGATCCTAAAGTGGCCTGGAGGGACCTCCTGCTGAGTCCGTACACAGTCCCTGCTGACTCTGCACACAGCCCTACCGCAGACGGAGGCCGGTAAATATAGAATAAATAATTGCTGTGTGCTCATATTCACTCGGTTTGCTTGGAGTTTTATTGCAGTGGATTCTGATACGCTGACACACACCACACATTGCATTGCTGTGAGTTTTATTGTGTGTTATTCTGATACACTGACACACACACCTCACATTGCATTGCTGGGAGTTTTATTGCTGTGGATTCTGATATACGGATACACACTGCACATTGCATTGCTGGGAGTTTTATTGCTGTGGATTCTGTGATACACACTGCATATTACTGTGAGTTTTATTGCTGTGCAGTTCTGTGATATGCTCACACAGTGCCCATTTCTGTGGGTTTTATTGCTGTGCAGCTCTGTGATACGCTCATATGCAGTGCACGTTTCTGTGGACTTTATTGTTCAACCAATTAGAGCGTCTGTGATCCAGTATACTTGACATGCGTGGCTGTTCTTTGTAAAAATGCTTGAATTTAAACATTTCATAATTTCATTTATCTCAATAGATACATTTGAAATGGTATACAAAATATACAAGTAGGCACTTGGTATCCACTTTTAATATAAAGAGAGGAAAAGGCGGGCTTAGAGAGGAAAAGGCGGAGCTTAGAGAGGAAAAGGCGGAGCTTAAAGAGGAAGGGTGGGGATTAACCAGGAAGAGGTGTGCCCTTGACAGGAAGGGGTGCCTCAAATTTAAATTAGGGGGTGCACGAATTTAGTCAGGCTTAGGGCAGCACAAAACCTAAATACACCACTGAGTGTGCCATGTACATTACATCTCTGTCCTCTCAATTTTTAAAGCTGGAAGTGTTTGTGAGTCATTATGCAAATTTTGAGTAAAGAGAACTACCTGTAGTGAGGTGTCTTGAATACACCTGTATATTTAACCCAGTTGGAGCCTTTGTTTCATTGGCTTGTTTTGATGTAAAGGATTGAGACAGTACTTGGCCTCTTGTGGCTGATCGCTCATTTACAGAGCGTCCTGGTGTTTGTGCATCAATACCAGGAATTTATTGTCCGTGGAAGTGCATCCGTATTTGTAAGAGTGTTTGGACACCGCTTAGACATTTATCTGTTACATATAGGGTACATATACATATAGGGTCCTTTGGGATTCACAGAGCGTCAATCTTCGCATTATGGTACTAAGCTAATTCTTTTCTGACATAAAGTATCTAATCTTGCCCCGATAAGGTCGGGTCATTTGTGGTAACTGGCCATTGATTCGATATCATTAACGCTATCAGCTAAGTAAATGTTACGTCATGGCAATGCATCGATATCTATCAACAGACAGCAGCTCTGATACCGAGTACCTAACTCATAACCTAATATTCAAGAATTTGTGTGCAATTTTATATGTTCACAATTTAATGTTGTTGTAATAATTGTATTATTTGTACGTTGGTAAAATCCAAACAATAAAATATAACTTTTAATTCTAACCTTTTTCCAGTTCTGGGAGTGGTTCTTCCACCTCGGAATTTCTATGTCTACAATTTAAGGAGGGTTTAATCCCAACTGGTTGGAACGCTTCTAACTAGTCACCATCTCCTATCTTTTCTTGGGAATATTTTTAACATTGAAGCCTATGGGATTCACCTGAATAAACAAGTCGAATGAAACCACTGAATGGCAGGGCATTTCAGCAACTTTTCTCAGCTGCAGTGGCGTAGCGTGGGTTGTCAGCGCCCAGGGCAAGATAAAAATTTTGCGCCCCCCCAACCTACTCGGTAACACACCCTGATTCCCTTCTACCTGTAGAGTATTGACCCCCTTACCACACAAGCACATGTATTGTATATTAGCAAAATACTGATCTAAAAAAAAATGAAATGCACATCTCCACTAAACCAACTGCTACCAGTCACCCTGTCCCAGTATACCCCAGCTTAGTTACACACACCCACACTATACCAAGTCTCTCTCTCTCTCCACGTACCCCAGTCACTCTCTCTTCTAGTAACCCCACTTTCTCCCAATACCACCAGTCATCTCAGTACCCATTCACTCTCTTTCTCTCTCCCCCAGTATCCCCCAGTCACACTCTCTCCCTCGGTAACCGACAGTCACACTCTCCCAGGATCCCCCAGTCACTCTTTCTCTCTCCCAGTATCCCCCAGTTGCTCTCTCTCCCAGTATCCCCAGTGTCATGTCCTCAGCCCCTGCTGCGCTGCCAGGGGGTCTGGGCAAGGTCCTGTGCCTAGAGCTGGTCGGTTGCCAGTCATGGGGAATGACCAAGCGGCATCCGAAGGGGCGGGCCTAGAATGGTCACTAGGAGCTGCCGGGTTTGAAACAGGGCACGAGGAGTTGCCTCGTCGCCCTGTCGTGGAGTCTGATTCCCGCATCGCTACCTATTGTGTTTACTGATTCTCTGTTGCCAACCCATTTTCTGGACACGATCCCTGCTCCTGCTTTTTGACCCGGCTTTTTTGACTATTCTCCTGCTGCTCCATTACGATCGCCTGTGTGATTCTTTGGTGCTTTAACCCCATGCTTGCCGTTGGGGTGTTTACACGTTACTGGGGTTTTGTCCCTTATAAGTTGTGGGAATCGTCTGTGGCCTCTGTAGGTTCCTATACCCAATCCAGGGCTCATGTTCTCCAGCCACACATGTTGCTAAGAACTGCGATCGAATGTTACTGTTTATATGTGGCTAATGTGCAGTGTGCCCTCGCTATCAAATATCCTCGATACTGTACTCACGCCAGACCCCGAGGGTCCCCAAGGGTCCGAATATCTTAAGGCACCACTGATCTGCTCCCGCTTATCTGAAAATGTTAAAGCAGCTTGTTTCCTGACTGCCCCGCAGTCCGCTCAATTCACCAACTGTCTAACGTATCTGTATATTTCTGAATGTGCTCTAAGTAGACTATAGGTCTCGAAACCTTTAGTGCTTAGTAGAAGCTCCGTGTTGTGTTCATCATCGCTGTCTCAAGTGTATAATTCTGTGTATACTAAGCAGTGTTTAAACGTCAAAAAGATTTATCAGTCCTTAAGGATCTTAAGCTGAGTGCTAAGTCACCGCTGGCCCTGTAAAACTGGTGGCTGCCCATGCAAGGGCCTCTCACAGATACCAGTGTCCATGAGCAGATACCTTGCTGATCCCTGCTGGAAAATAGTAGTGGTTCAAATTGCTTTTGAAATTTTGCGCCCCTAAGAAAATTGCGCCCAGGGTGGCCGACCCCGAGGTCCCCCCCACGCTACGCCACTGCGCAGCTGTTTGGTGTTCTCCGAATAGACGAAGCTTTGATTCTCTATGGGGATTAGTGATGAGCCGAACACCCCCGTGTTCGGTTCGCATTCGAACAATTTCAAAAGTTCGAGTTCGAACTCGAACACGAACCGAACTCAGTGCAAGTCAATGGGACTCAAAAGTTTGATTTTTAGAGTGCCCTCTAGGCTCCAAGAGGGCATATATGCAAGATATTTGCCATAAAAGGTGTATGGGGGTCCGGGTAGTGCCCTGGGGGACAGGAAACAAGGACAAAAAGTTTAAAAAAGCGTTTTTAAAGGAACAGTGAGTTTCCATGAAATAAGGGTTAAAAATAAAAATGAAAAATTCCTTCAAATATTGTGCCTAGGAGGTCCCCATAACCTGCCCGTGAAGTGGTGGATTTGTAGGATGTATAGAAACATTTAAAAACAAAAAGATGACATTTCAAATGACGGTAAATGGTTTTCCTTTAATCTATTCATAAACAACTGCTTGGGGCGGCAGCCTGTATGACAAGAGGAGACGGACACGCAGAAAAAGTTTAGTGATTTTTTGGCTAAATTATGGTGAAACTTATGCAGGTTTTGGATGAAAGTAACAATAGGTGCTTTAAAATCGGTCCTTTAGTGTCGGCAACAGTGCCGTCACACCGTAACCCCTCTGCGGTATTTGTGGAAGAGTGCAGGGTTGGACCCTGCGGTCCAATATTAAAATTATATGAATCTGGTAATATAGGCGTCAGTGGAAGTGCACCCAAATATTACTGCGCTATAGTGTATGGCAGGATGGAAGCGCACCAGCAGTAACAAGCAGCGGAATATACCAGACAGGGGCACAGAGCGAGAGTAGCTGTTATAACAAAACCAGCTCAACAACGTTTAGGCACTAGTACTGCACTACTGCATATGGTGAGAATTGGCGCACACCAGTCCTGGCGGCTCTGCGTCATCACACCGCGCCCTGCCCCCTGATCATTCACAGCTGCGCCGGGTGCCGCCGAAGCTCCTGCCATTCAGCCAGCTGGCAGCACCATGCATCCGGGGCCTCCCCCTTTCGCTACCCGGGGCCCTGGATGTGACAATATTACAATCCAAACGCAAACAGGTTAAGTAACCACATTTGTAAGAAGAATAATTAATGCAGCGTATGAATCCACACACTGCCGGGCAGCACCTTAAGGCCTGGTTCACACCTAAGCGATTTACAGCGTGTTCCTGCACACTGTAAAATGCATAAACAGGGAAATCCCATTATTTGATATGGGACCCGTTAATACCTGGGCGTTTTACAGCACGCAGGAACATGCTGTAAAACGTCCTACGCCCAAAGAAGTACAGGAGCTCCTTTGGGGCGTATTGCAGCGCGTTCACTCTGCAGTCTATGGCCGTGAACCCACTGCAATGCGCGTTTGCATGTTTTTTACGTTTGCGCGATCCGCGCATTAAAAAACGCACGTATTGCGCGAGTAAAGCTAGGGTCAGACGAACGCATTTTCGCGTTGTCTGTGAAAAAGTGCGTTCGAACGAATGGACGCATTTTTTCACGGAGTACGCGATAGCGGTCATACGATGCGCATTTGCGTTCGTGATTTTGTACGGATGATCAATAAAACACTTTGTGCATCTGGACGTTATGTTGGCCGGACATTAGCAGTGTCTGACGTCTCCTAATCACGCACACACGCCGCTAGCGGACGCAGCACACTCTGTACAACCGTACTAGCGGTTTTACGTTCTCGACAAAATGCGTTCGTTTGCCACTTGCGTTGCGCAGCCGGACTTTCGTGCGACCGTACTTCGTATATTGGCCGTCATTGCCCGGCATTTGCTGCTACTACGGCCGTGATTAAGTGCGCCTGCACGCACGTTCGCACTGCCTCAGTCTGACCCTAGCCTAAATAAACCGCAGGTGTGAACCCAGCCTTACTGTATAATTAATGCAGCATATGATTCCGCACACTGCCGGGCAGCACCTCTACAGTTGGTGGATCCAGGAATTAGGTGAGTCCCTGCACCACCTCTCTGCCACATGCACCCGGCTGGCCAGCCCGCACAGTCGCAGCTCTGTAATCTTGCGGCCGCAAGCTCCACAAGGGGTCCTTCAGGAGGGAGGCTCCGGCGGGTTTCCCTCTACAGTGCCTGATTTAGAGGGCCTCGTCTGCCTGATTTTTTAGCAACAAGAATGTTTTATCCCATAGGCTTCAATGTTAAAAATATTCCCCTTTTTAATTCAATATCTATTAAACCATTGCTTATAATATTCTGCAGTAAAGAGTCTCTTTATTTTTAGATTTTTTTATGCATTTTTAAAAAAAAAAAATCTATTTCTTTAGAACTTTTGGCGAACATCCCAAAAAGTTTGAAGTTCGCGAACTTTCGAATTGCCAAAGTTCGAATCGAACTCTGAACCGATCGAACCGAACAGCTCATCCCTACTCTCAATGTTTTACAGTGTCTTTTAAGAGCATCTCTCTGGTAGACAGACCCTTCTTTAAGGACCATAACTCATTCAAAATAAAACATAGCCCATGTACCTCCATATGTATTGTCTGATATGACAATTGCAGCACATTGCCTACAACTCCTATTACTCTCAGGCAGTCCTCTAGGGTTGCCTGAGAGTGATTGGAGTTGTAGATAGGGATGAGCCGAACACGCCCGAGTTCGGGTTCGTACCCGAACCCGAACTTTCCAAATGTTCGGCTCCGAATCCGAACCCGAACTCGAACTCCATGCAAGTCAATGGGGCTGAAAATTCGGTTTTTAGAGTGCCCTCCAAGAGGGCATATATGCTAGATATTTGCCATAAAAAGTGTATGGGGGTCCGAGTAGTACCCTGGAGGACAGGAAACAAGGACAAAAAGTTAAAAAAAAAAGTTTTTTAAAGGAACAGTGAGTTTTCCATGAAATAAAGGTTAAAAATAAAGACGAAAAATTCCTTCAAATATCGTGCCTAGGAGGTCCCCATCACCTGCCCGTGAAGTGGCGGATTTCTAGAATGTATAGAGACATTTAAAAACAAAAAAATGACGTTTCAAATGATGGTAAACAGTTTTCCTTTAATCTATCCATAAACAACTGCTTGGGGCGGCAGTCTGTATGAAATGAGGAGACATTTTCGGACACGCAGAAAAAGTTTACTGATTTTTTTTGGCAGTGAAAAGCAGGAGAATGGAAAATTCTAGACCAAATAGCCGATTTGGAAAGTGAGATAAATGGGAGAATTTTTCTGGTTTGGCTATTTTGACCTACAATTTTCTCTTCAGTCATTCTCCTGAGTTTCACCTTTCTCTGAATAACCCTGTCAGGGTTATTCAGAGAGAGGCGAAGAGTAGGGATGAGAGGTTCGGGTTCGGAGTTAGGCCCAAACCTAGCCTGTTCGAACATTTTGGCGTGTTCGGTTCGGGAAAAGAAATTTTGAGAAAAGTATAAAAAATGCTTGAAAAATAATAAAAAAAATCTAGAAATAAAGAGACTCTTTACTGCAGAATATTATAAGCAACAATTTGTTAGATATTGAATTAAAAACTAATGTCTAGGTGCAAAGCTTCTCACCTCTACATGACCTTTTTTTTTTCCAAACGCACAACAGATGTTTTAGTCTGGTCTAAGGCTAGGGTCAGACGAGTGTAGTGTGAACGCAGGTGCAGCCGCACTTAATCACGGCCGTAGTAGCAGCAGATGATGGCCAATGACGGGCAATATACGAAGTACGGCTGCACGAAAGTAATACTGCTAGTATTGAGAACGTGATACTGCTAGTACTGACGTACAGAGTGCGCTGCGTCCGCTAGCGGCGTGTGTGCGTGATTAGGAGACGTCAGACGCTGCTAATGTCCGGCCAACATCACGTCCAGACGCAAAAAGGGTTTTATTGATGATCCGTACAAAATCATGGACGAAACTGCGCATCGTATGACCGCTATCGCGTATTCCGTGAAAAAATGCGTCCATTCGTTCGAACGCACTTTTTCTCGGACTACGTGAAAAATGCGTTAGTCTGACCCTAGCCTAATCAACTTGATACATTTTATGTAGAATGAAGGTGTGGGGTGTCTGCTTCTGTTCTGAGTGAGTAATTTACCTCCTAAAACTTTTAATATGCTGCATTTAACTGCTATGTGAAAAAATACAAAATTTCCTCATTGCCCGCTTTTAACATCTAAAGCAATGTTATTTTTCACCTCGGGATTAAACATTCACAGGGTTATTCAGAGAGCGGTGAAAAGCAGGAGAATAACTGGAGAAGTGAAAATTCTAGGTCAAAATAGCCGAACCAGAAAAATTCTCCCATTTATCTCACTTTCCAAATCGGCTATTTGGTATAGATTGTTCTCTTCTCCTGCCAGTTCTCCTGGCTTTCACCGCTCTCTCAGGGTTGTTCAGAGAAAGGTGAAAACCAGGAGAATTTCAGGAAAAGAGAACAATCTGGACCAAATAGCCGATTTGGAAAGTGAGATAAGGCTAGGGTCAGACTAACGCATTTTTCACAGTGACCGTCAAAAAGTGCGTCCGAACGCATTGCCGTATTTTTTTTCACGGAATGCGTGAAAACGGTCATACGATGCGCATTTTTGTGCGTGATTTTTTTAGTTAAGACCCTCCCGACGTCAATGACGTCATCGCACCATGCGCGATGACGTCATTTCCAGGCGGATCCCTCACCCTCCCGATCGGGAAGGCACAGCGCCAAACACCAGGCACCGCTTAAAAGGGGAAAGTCTCCCCTTTTAAGCGGTGCCTGGCTTTAACCCCTCAAGCACCGGGTTGCACTTCAGTGCCTTGTGGTGCCGAAGTGCGGCCTAGCTCCGGTGGATAGCATGATGATGTCAGGTAGCCGGGGAACCCCTAGGTGCCCGGGGATTTCCTAAGGAAATCCCCTGGTGGAGATAGGGGGTTCTTTTGAACCCCGATATCTCCAGAACCGTGGCAGCTAGGGAGTCATGGAGGGAGTCATTCGAAGAGCATGGCCTTTCGAATAATACCCAACATGACCATGTACAAAGTAAAATAAAAATGACTAAATAAATAAATTAAAAAAAATAAAAAAAATTTTTGTGTGTGTTGTTTTTATTAATGCAGCAATATTGTTCCCATTTCAATTATAATGTGAACAATGATGCTACACTAATATTTCTTTTCTATGTAGTGTGTTTGCTAAAAATCACGTAACGAGTCCCCATTTCTAATTTTTATACAAGCGCACCCCATAGAAAAGACGCTCATATGATAAAATGTAAAAAAACACTTTACACGCTGTAGATGATTAAAAATTCTAATTTTATTGCATTTTTTGTTATAATATACAGACAGGACATGACGTATACGTATAAAAATTATATATTATGAATCTGCCGAGTCTGCCGGAAAGAACGATAAATAATATCAAATCACATTTAAACATGATGAGGGAAAGCGGTAAAAATAAGCTCAGCACAAAGCGGTGAAATGACTCAGCAGTGAAAGTTTTAAAATATTCACCCCCTTTTTTCATCCCCCACTTGGATTTTTGGAAAATAGTAAAACGTGTTTTTTTTTTTTCCCAAGAAGATTGTAAATACCAATCTTCACGCCTGTAACATCTTCGTTTTTTGAGCTATAGGTATGCTGTTTAAAATATTTTTTTTGAAGAAAAACTTTTTCACCCCCTTTAGGGGCAGAATTTCCAAAAAACTCTTCCTTAGAAGGTCAGGAACCAGCTTCCCTCCACCAAGATGGCGGATGCACCATATAATGCTGCTGCTTTTTTGGAGGCAAAAATCTAATTGAGCTCCTAAATACTTGGGAAAGTGCCCTGAGATCTCATTGCTGACGAAGCCGCGGTTGCGGTGAAACACGTATCAAACTACCCATTTTTTTGCATTTTCTTGTTTTATCATGTATCAATTTAATAAATCTACTTTTTATTGAGTTATACATAGTTGGGCGCGCTTTTGTACTCCTGCTTTGCAGCTGAAGCCAGATAGCGTTAGAGCACCACAAGACCTCACAGGCCTGCATCCTTGGAGCCGGGTTAAAGGGCTCAAACCATTGTAAGTACCCCATAGAGCAGTGTTTCCCAAACCTGTCCTCAGGACCCTCTGCCTCACCAGGTTTGCAGGTATCTGAAGCACAGCACCGGTGATATGATTTGCTGCTCAGTGATTGCAGGATTCAGTCTGCTTCTCCTCAAGGTGATCTGCAAAATCTGGCATGGTTGACGGTCCTGAGGAGAGGTTTGGGCAACACTGCCATAGAGGGACATACGGGGACAGTACCGCTGTGATGCTGCGCAATGTTGTGTTTTCTCGCTTTTATCCACTTTGCAGTGAACAAGGAGTTCCAGTGATCTCCAACGTTGATCCATAGGCCCCCATAAAGACTTTTTCATCCTGAATTTCAACAATTTTGGACTATATAGGACTGAGGAACTTTCTATTTATTCTGAACCATTATGCAGAAAGAGCTACAACACAGCGCTTTAAAAGACCTAAGTCCAAAAAGAAAGTGGGGTAGACACACAATATGTCCATAAACAGTAATCTTTGTCTTTGGGAGTAGATCTTCTTAAAAATGCAGGTGAAGTGTGCACTGTAGGAAAAAACACAAAGAGGACCAAAAATTGCGCAGTATGACAGCACCCAAGATGAGAGTAATTTATATTGATTTTTAACTCACATTTTGGGGAGCCTCAAAGTTACTCTCATCTTGGGTGAATTAAGTTTCCTTAGTGGGTGCCTACGTCATAAAACCATGTACCTTCAAAATGTCACGTTCCCGAGTTAAACGGTTTGAGCTGGGTGTTGAGGAGTCAATTAGGACCTATATATATATATTTATTATAATCACATATTATCTAAACCCAGCAAGGACTGAAAGGGTTAAAGAGTTTTCACTCCTAAAAATCATTTTAACTGACGCTAAATCACACATTCCTCAAACTCTCACCCAGGTATTCTCTCCAAATACCCCAAATACAGCATGGAGCGGCTCAGTGAAGGTGGCAGTGAAGGTGTGTAAACATTTGATCGGGTCACACAGCTCATAAAAGGACAAACGTCCGGCCTCATAGTCTAGAAATATTCCGAACCTATGACAGGAAGGGGAGAGAGGTAACGGGATCTCTTTATGGTCATGTTTCACTGAATACAGATTATCACAGTTCTCCAAACACCAGGACTTGTTATTATCTCCAATCCATGACTGTCTTCCTTTCCTCTTTATACTGGGATAAGTCATCCCGACCACCCACGACCCAAAGTCACTGCCCTCCATTTCCCAGTAATGTCGCCCTGTGGAGAAACTGCTGGAGCTTAAAACCTGATTCAACTGAAATCTCTCTGGTGTTTCTGGGCGTCTATGGTCTATTTCTGACACAGAAACCGTTTTCAAATCCTCTGATACAGAAACAACATTACCAGCCGTGTTTACATCCATTAACATGTCTGAAGCCGCGTTTACACGCAGCAACATGTCTGGAGCCTCCGGTACACAAGGCTGTCTCGTTAATTTGGTCTCAATCCTAGCTAGGCCGGAGTGTAAGGTCTCTGCAATCAGACCCACATCCAGATCTTCTACATCATGGACCTTTATATCACGTTTCTCTGTGTCCTCAGCGTCACAATACTCGGCTCTGTCTGATTCCTGTTCTTGTAAGACAATTACTGGGTTCGTCGTGTTACACAGCTCCTCGATGTCGCCCATCTTCCTGGACAGCTTTTCCTTCTTTATTTCCAGCAGCCGGTTTAGATCTGAGATTGGGAGGGAGACCTGCGCTGCCTGCCTGGAGATCTCACCCAGGACTTGCTTCTGCAGGTCTTCCAGCTTTTCCCCGATGTCCCTAATCAGGGGAGTGAACCGCTCTGTTACCCCGGCTGTTTTTCCTCGCACTTGTCTCTTGACAACCTCCAGGTTCTGGACTCTTTCCTCGGCTTCCTCTCTTTGTGAGGTCAGTTTCTGCAGAATATTCCTCAGTTTTTCCTTCTTCTTCTCGGAGGCCTCATTCAGAGTCTCCACCTGGTGTCCCCTGTGCTCTCCATCCAACCTGCAGGACACACAGATACAGGTCGCGTCCTCACAGCAGTAATACTCCAGGACCTTCTTGTGGACGGTGCATTTCTTGTTCTCCAGTGAAGTGGTGGGTTCAGTTAAGACGTGTTCTGCTGACTTGCTGTGGGCACTCAGGTGGTCTTCACACAGAGAAGCTTCACAATGTAGACATGTTTTAACAGCCGGTATTGGAGACAGAATACAGTTAGCACAGGGGATCGCAATCCTTTTCTCTGCAGACCGGAAGCTCTCTGCTATGTTACTCAGACTCTGGTTTCTTTTAAGCTCAGGTTTTTTTCTGAACATTTCCTCGCATTCAGGGCAGGAATATTCTCCGATCCCCTGTGTGTCCATCACATTCCCAATGCAGGTCCTGCAGAAGCTGTGTCCACACGGCACAGTCACAGGGTCTGTAAAAATGCACAGGCAGATGGAGCAGGTCAGCTCTGGTCTCAGGTCCACAGATGCCATCACTGGAAGCTGGAATGAGAAATGGAACACGATTCTTCACTTTTTTCACATTACATACAGGTGAAACTGGAAAAATTAGAATATGGTGCAAGAGTTCATTTATTTAAGTAATGCAAGTTAAAAGGTGAAAGTAATATATGAGACTCGTTACAAGCAAAGCGAGATGGTGCAAGCCGTGATTTGTCCTAATTGTGATGATTCTGGTTACAGCTCATGAAAACCCCAAATCCACAACCTCAGAAAATTAGAATATTCCATGCAATCAATAAAACAAGGATTGAACATAGAACAATATGGGACCTCTGGAAAGTATAAGCTGCAGATGTACTCAGTACTTGGTTTGGGCCCCTTTTGCAGCAATTACTGCCTCAATGTGGCAATTAGGGATGAGCTGTTCGGGTTCGGACGGTTCGGGGTTCGACCCGAACTTAGCCTGTTCGAGCGGTTCGCAAACCCCAAACATTTCCGGATGTTCGCCGCATGTTCGACCACAATGGACCACAATGCATTTTCCCACTGCCTGAAGCTCGTAATTGGCTACAGCCTGGCACCTGACCACAGGTCTGGTGCAAGACTGGTTGAACACTATGCCAATCACCGCTCAGAGTCCTGATTGGGCAAATTTTGCCCAATCATGGGCTCACAGAGCTAAGTCCCGCAGCACACTATATAAGGTTTCAATGCGCCGATTCTGCACGCATTTCAGAGGAGATTTCAAAGAAGATAGTTGTGTGTGTTGTTACTGCCGGTCTGCCACGCTACTGGGGGGGTCTGGGGGGTCTCATTTCGACCAAATATCAGGGAATTTAGGTGATGTGTGTCTTGTCACTGTGCCAGCAAGTTTTTTTGGGGCTCACTAATTTCTTTAAAACACTTGGGAATTAAGGTGATCTTCTGTGTCTCGTCATACAAACAGTACCACGCTGTATTTTGGGGCTCACTAATTTCTTTAAAACACTTTGGAATTAAGGTGATCTGTGTCTCATCATACATACAGTACCACGCTGTATTTTGGGGCTCATTAATATCTTTAAAACATTTGTGAATTAAGGTGATCTATCAGTGGGTCTCACTGAGTTATACCAGAGTTATTTAAATCTTTATACCAGAGTTGAATCAGAGTTCTGTATATATTAATCTATATATCACTCACCATGTCTGAAAGAACAAAAAGGACAGGCAGACGCTCCCAGCCACAGATAAGAGGGCAAGCAGCCCCTGTGTCGGGAGCCTGTGTCTCTGGTCGTGGTGGACGTGGTGCATCCTCTGCAGGGGCACGTTTGTCCTTTCTAACTGGTGCTGGCTGTCTTAAGCAGCAGCAACATACAGAGGACTTGGTGGATTGGCTAAACAGGCCATCCTCATCCTCCGAGTCCTCTGCCAGCCAGGCTTGTAGTGCTTTACAGTCCACCTCAGCTGCCAAAGCATCTAATGCAGCCTCCATGTCCACAGCTACTCTTGCCGTAGCCTCGCTATCACACACGGAGGAGTCAGCTGAATTGTTTGACTACAATGAGAGTGACATGCTGCTTGAGGATGCGCAGCAAGTACAGTGCTCTGATTCAATCTCTGAGGTTGAGGAAGGGAGTATAATCAACCTAGAGGAAGGGGGTGCCAGTGATGACACACAAATAACTGGCACTCATGTTGCCCCAGCAGCTGCAGCATACTGCCAAGTAGGCTCCAGTGACGAGGAGATAGGGGGTGAAGATGACATTGATGATGAGGTCACTGACTCCACCTGGGTGCCAGTTTGAACTGAGGAACCAAGTGAAGAGTAGAGGGAGGAGGAGGAGGCACAGCAAACACGAGGCACAACATCCTCTGTGACCAACCGTAGCACTAGCCAGTCCAAGGCATCACATGTCAGAGCTGCTCCGGTGCAGAGAGCTGTTGTCTCAAAGAACTCATGCAGGAAATCTGCTGTCTGGGAGTTCTTTAAGAACTGTGCAGCAGACCCCACCGTTGCTATTTGTAATCTATGTCAGAGGAGGCTGAAGCGTGGGATAAACACCGGATACTTGGGTACCACGTGCTTTTAAGCGACATATGAACAAGTGCCACACATCCCATTGGGGCAAAACTTTGCGTAGGTCCTCCTCATCTGTCTCTACCCACACTGTATGTCCTGCCATGCAATTGCCTACAACCTCCACCAACAGGGATGATGCTACAGTAATGGATGTTCCAGCAGGTCCTTCCTCACAATGTGACATCATCCCAGTAGCTGAAGATTTACGCAGTCAGATTACGTTGCCGCAGCTGCTGCAGCATAAGAAAAAATATAGTCCCAACCATCCCCAAGCACAGCGTCTAAATGCCAGCTTAGCAAAATTACTCACATTGCAGCTGCTGCCTTTCCAGCTGGTGGACTCTGCTCCCTTCCGTGAATTTGCTGAATGCGCTGTACCACAGTGGCAGGTTCCAAATCGCCATTACTTTTAACGCAAGGCCATTCCAGCACTATACCAGCACGTGGAAGACAATGTTATCCAGTCATTGGGAAAGGCAGTCAGCAGCAAGGTGCATGTCACTTTAGACACGTGGTCCAGCAAGCATGAACAGGGTCGTTACATTTCCTTCACGGCCCACTGGGTAACTCTGATTGCAGCTGGGAGGGATCCAAGACGGGGCTCTGTGCTGGAGCTTGTTCATCCACCATGCCTCCAGAAAGCTGCTTGTATGAGGTCTGTCTGCTCCACCACCACCACCTCTTCCTCCTCCTCCTCTGTCTCTGGCAAAGTGGCAGTTAAACCGACGCCTGACAGGGTGTACACAATGGCTCAAGCAAAAAGATGCCATACTGTGCTTGAGCTGGTTTGTTTAGGGGACAGGAGCCACACCGGGTCAGAAATTTTGTCAGCTCTGCAGGGGCAGGTGCAGAGATGGAAAACACCACGGGTTCAGCTGGGAATGATCGTCTGCGATAATGGCAGCAACCTTCTCTCCGCCCTACGCAAGGGTAAATTGACGCATGTACCATGCCTAGCACACGTCCTAAATCTGGTGGTACAGCATTTCCTAACCAAGTACCTAGGGCTGCCAGAGCTTCTCATCCAGGCCAGAAAAGTCTGCAGCCACTTCAGACGGTCATTCCCAGCAAGCGTTCGCCTGGCAGAAATTCAAAGAGAATTCCACCTTCCCACAAACCGTCTGATCTGTGACATGCCCACCAGGTGGAATTCAACATTAGCAATGCTGCAGCGTCTGCACAAGCAGCAGAGGACCATCAACGAGTACCTGTGTGAGTATGGCACAAGGACAGGTTCAGGTCAACTTGGTTTTTTCCCCCCGCAGTGGCTGATGATCAAGGATGCATGCACTGTACTGTCACCATTTGAGGAGGCAACGAGGATGGTGAGCAGGGACAGTGCATGCATCAGTGACACAATTCCTTTAGTGTTCCTGCTGGAGCACACTCTGCGGGGAATTATAGATGTGGCTCTAGAGGCAGAGCAGTGGGAGGAAGAGGAGGCCTTCCCTAGCTCTCAAGGCCCCAGTCTTTCTGCAGATAGCATTCCAGTGGGTCCTACTCAGATCAGACAAGAGGAGGATGAGGAGGACTATTTAAGTAGTGGGGGCATTGAAGGTGGGGATTCCTCAAGTCAGGGTTTTGTGTGCCCAGAAACAGAAGGGCTTGTGCGTGGCTGGGAGGAGGAAGTGCACGATACGGTCATCCTCATTGACCAGGAAGACTCGGCAGCTAATGCCACCTCCAACCTACGCTGCATGGGCTCCCTAATGATGCAAAGCCTGCTAAAGGACCCCAGGATTCGTGCTATCAAGGAGAGGGATCATTACTGGTTGGCAACTCTTCTTGATCCACGATACAAGGGTAAAGTTGCAGAGCTCATCCTGCCCGCACAGAGGGAGCATAGGATGAAAAAACTTGAGGACGCTCTAAAGCGACACTTGTGTAACACCTTTCCAGGCACTGGTAGATTGCCAAGTGCTGACACACGTGCTTCTGAGGCTGCGGATGATCAGAGGAATAGTGGTGAAGGCCAGGGCCGCTTGACTGATGCATTTTTTAATTTTTTTAGTCCTCAACGCCCAGGGACGTCAAATGTACGCACCCATTGCCAGCGTCTTCACCATATGGTGCAGGACTCAGGGAGGAATGGAGGGAGAGGTATATACGTTGGCAAAGTGATCACGGAATACCAGATAGGTTACCCGCTAAACCATATGGCACATACAGTCAATGATACATACATTGATGAATGGTGGAAAAAAGTTCTGTGGAGGAAAATTATTGTCTATATGTAGAGGTTCTTTCTTCTGTCTGAAGATATGTATTCAGCTGGTAAAGTGGATACCTCAAAAGGAGAAAAAGACGTAGAAAAAACGTAGTGCAACACTGTATGTTCACCATAAACAATATACATATATTGTAAAGAGATAGCAGAAAAAAAGACTCACATTCTTCGAGAGCTTCCATATGTGCCATATGGTTTAGCGGTTAACCTATCTGGTATTCCGTGATCACTTTGTCAACGTATATACCTCTCCCTCCATTCCTCCCTGTGTTTATTTCCCTTGAACGTGAAGACGCGCTTCCTGTTTGTATGGTTTTTGCTTATGGTCAATCGGTGATATTGGGAAGATATCTCCATCAGGCTTCTATAGCGATCTTCATAGATCTCCTCCCCTACTTGTAAGCGCACTATCCCCCCTGTCTCTTTCACATATGGGTCAGGACTAGCTAGGGGCAAGGGCAGACCTAGATACCTTTCCAGCAGATGATCCACTGGCTTACTGGGTGTTGAGATTGGATCACTGGCCAGAGCTTAGCCAATATGCTATGCAGCTACTAGGTTGCCCTTCATCCAGCGTGCTTTCTGAAAGGACGTTCAGTGCCGCTGGAGGTTTTGTCATAGACAAAAGAGTGCGTCTGTCCACCGACTCTGTAGACCGACTGACATTTATAAAAATGAATCAGTCCTGGATCAGCAGCTATCAATCCCCTGATGCTGAAGTAATGGAATAGATAGGGGATGTCCTCTTCTGCATTCACAAAACCTCCAGCACTGAACTCTTCCACAATACCACAAAAGGGTTACGGTGTGAAGGCACTTGCTGCCATGAAAGGCACAATATCTGGGTGCACTGACGCCCATTAACAGATAAAAAAAAAACACTTTTCAATATAGGACCACATGGTCCACCCCTGCACTCTTCCACAATACTACAGAGGGGTTACTGTATGATGATACTTGATGGCTTGGCATTAAAGGCACAATATCTGGGTGCACTGCCATTGACGCCTGTATCAGATTCATATCCTCAGTGGGGTTACGGTGTGACGGCACTGTTGCCGACCCTAAAAGCCCAATTTTAAAGCACCTATTGTTAGTTTCATCCAAAGCCTGCATAAGTTTCACAATAATTTAGCCCAAAAAAACACTAAACTTTTTCTGTGCGTCCTAAAATGTCTTTTCATACAGGCTGCCGCCCCAAGCAGTTGTTTATGGATAGATTAAAGGAAAAGCATTTACCGTCATATGAAACGTCATTTTCTTGTTTTTAAGAGTTTCTATACATCCTAGAAATCCGCCACTTCACGGGCAGGTTATGGGGACCTCCTAGGCACGATATTTGAAGGAATTTTTGGTTTTTATTTTTAACCCTTATTTCATGGAAAACTCACTGTCCCTTTAAAAACGTTTTTTTAACTTTTTGTCCTTGTTTCCTGTCCCCCAGGGCACTACCCGGACCCCCATACACCTTTTATGGCAAATATGTAGCATGTATGCCCTCTTGGAGGGCACTCTAAAAAACCGAATTTTCAGCCCCATTGACTTGCATGGGGGTTTGGTCCCGAACAAATGGGAAGTTTGGGTTCAGGCTCTAACCGAACTCGGAGTGTTCGGCTCATCCCTAGTGGCAATGTGACATGGAAGCTATCAGCCTGTGGCACTGCTGAGGTGTTATGGAAGACCAGGATGCTTCAATAGCGGCCTTCAGCTCTTCTGCATTGTCCGGTCTCATGTCTCTCATCTTTCTCTTGGCAATGCTCCATAGATTCTCTATGGGGTTCAGGTCAGGCGAGTTTGCTGGCCAATCAAGCACAGTAATCCCACGGTCATTGAACCAGGTTTTGGGGATTTTGGCAGTGTGGGCAGGTGCACAAAATGACCTTTTGCACAATAATCAAATTTTTCGAGTTTCACCACATTCCACACACAGGGTGTGAACATTTTATGTGCGTCACATTGCAGTTAACCCCGTAGGCTCCATTTGAGGAAATACATAAGTTATTCTGTCCTAGATTCTACAAATAACCCGGCTCGTCCCTGTACAGGTTCTTCTGTTCAATGAGGACAATTCACTGCGTACATGGCGTAGCCATTGGAAATCTGGGCATTGTAGTCTTGAAAGTCGCCTTCCAGGTCCTTTAGATCTCAGGAAGATCATCACATTTAGTAAGACTTGTGTTGGTGAGCTGGCAGTGTGCCATGTACATTGTGAAGTCAGACATCTCTGGCCTCTCAATTTTTAAAGCTGGAAGTGTTTGAGAGTCATTATGCAAATTTTGAGTAAAGAGAACTACCTGTAGTGAGGTGTCTTGAATACGCCTGTATATTTAACCCAGTTGGAGCCTTTGTTTCATTGGCTGGTTTTGATGTAAAGGATTGAGACAGTACTTGGCCTCTTGTGGCTGATCGCTCATTTACAGAGCGTCCTGGTGTTTGTGGATCAATACCAGGAATTTATTGTCCGTGGAAGTGCATCCGTATTTGTAAGAGTGTTTGGACACCGCTTAGACATTTATCTGTTGTGGTAAAACGAATGTCAGTTTGACTTCTGTCTCGCTGAGCATTGTTATCCTCATCACTTTCAGGAGAGTTGTGATGTTACATACAGGGTCATTCAAAGAGAATCGAAACGTCACCGCACGGTCGTTGACTTTTCGTTCTCTTCAATTCGGTGCGATTCGGCGATTTCATTTTGGTGACCCTGCAGTGTATTCATCAAGCACCACAGGGCCGTCGTAGTGCAGGGAAAAGCTGCCGCAAACCTGACGAACACTCACCACTAAACCCAGCGAACGCACACCAAAACCCGCAAAAAACATCTAGATTAACCAAGCCGAACACGCCTGAGAAACCCGAGCAGCCGCCGAGCGCCCAGCAGCCGCCGGAAAAACCCGAGGCCGACACCACAGACGAATGGAGTGAAAAAAAAATACAGTACGCTTGAATGTTTGAAAAGTGAAACGCTGTTTGCAAAGAAACTGAGCGAAAATGTCTGAAATTTACATATGATCCAATGAATGATAATAAAGAGGGCTGTTACAGAAAAAAGAAAAAACGATTAAAAAAAACCTTTTCGCAAAAACCCGCAAAATGCCTAAAAGACCCTAATTTTTTTTTTATAAAAATAAACTTTTTACTGCAGAATAAAATAATAAACGGTTTATTAGATATTGAATTAAAACGGGAATATTTTTAAGACATAGAATTTCCGAGGTGGAAGAACCACTCCCAGAACTGGAAATAGGTTAGAATTAAAAGTTATATTTTATTGTTTGGATTTTACCAACGTACAAATAATACAATTATTACAACAACATTAAACTGTGAACATATAAAATTGCACACAAATTCTTGAATATTAGGTTATGAGTTAGGTACTCGGTATCAGAGCTGCTGTCTGTTGATAGATATCGATGCATTGCCGTGACGTAACATTTACTTAGCTGATAGCGTTAATGATATCGAATCAATGGCCAGTTACCACAAATGACCCGACCTTATCGGGGCAAGATTAGATACCTTATGTCAGAAAAGAATTAGCTTAGTACCATAATGCGAAGATTGACGCTCTGTGAATCCCAAAGGACCCTATATTTGTATTAAGATTTACACAGCTGCAAAAGGTGAGGTTCGTAAACAGCACACAGTGCAGAAATTGTCTAATTGCATTCTGGACTAATTCCAAAGAACCTTGTTATGTTACAAGGTGAAAAGCATCCACATTAGCATACAGGTGTAATCAAATTGCTTCTTAATGAAGTACAACAAGCAGCTGATGCTGGTATGTTTAAACTGGTCCCGGTTAAACCTTTGACGATTGATATTCACACAGAGAGAACTTTATATTAAAGCCTCAGAGACAAAAAGAATTGTTAAATGCAGCAACCATAGTAAACAGTGAAATACAGCAGAGTTGCGGTCTAGCGAAATAATAAAGCACTAGTGATCAATCCCGCTACCACACTGGCAATTAGACAATTTCTGTAATCATAAACAACTGCTTTGGGTGGCAGCCTGTATGAAAAGAGGAGACATTTTAGGACACGCAGAACAAGTTTAATTATGGTGAAACTTATGCAGGCTTTGGATGAAAGTAACAATAGGTGCTTTAAAATTGGGCCTTTAGTGTCGTCAACAGTGCCGTCACACCGTAACCCCTCTGTGGTATTGTGGGAGAGTGCAGGGTTGGACACTGCGGTCAAATATTAAAATTATATGAATCTGGTAAAGGCGTCAGTGCACCCAAATATTTTGCCTTTGGTGGCAGCAAGTGCCTTCACACCATAACCCCTCTGAGGTATTGTGGAATAGTGCAGTGGTGGAGGTTTTGGTAATGCAGAAGATATCCCCGATCTATTCAGTCACATCAGCAGCTATAACAAAACCGGGTCAGCAATGTTTTGGCACTTGTATTGCGCTACTGTATGTGGTGAGAATCGGCACACACCAGTAGCAACAGGAAGCAAACAGAACAGGCAGGGAATACACAGAAAATAGTCAAATGGCAGGCAAAGTCGGCAACAGATCGGGTCCTCCGAACAAGCAGGGTCAGTAACAAGTATACAAACTGATTTGGTAAGCTAGCGGTGCGGGAATAAGGGCTGAGACACACTGAGCGTGTAGCGACACACAGCGAAGCGAAGAGAAGCAAATATTTTGCAGGCTTGACTTCAGTCCGCTCCGCCTCGCAGCGTGTCTGCACTACATTACGTTTGCGTTTCACCGCACTGGACAGGAATCCACTAACTAAATTAAAATGTACACACAAAACCGTTTTATTTTCACAAAGCTCATGTTATATAGGCAAAAAAATGTTTCTACTGAATAAAATACATCAAAAACTACAGTTAATTTAATAGGAATAGTATAAAAATCTATATATCATATATATTATAGGGACACGGAGTGCCCTGTATATAGAGTTGAAATGCATTGATACCACACACAGACATATACGTATATATCAACACGCAGATATATATATGCACCCACCCACAGACCTCAGACCATATATACACATACGCACATCGGGGGGTGGCATGTGGACAATCTCAACTAAATGCCCCCCCATTTGGCTGATCCCTCCAGAAGAAATGTTGAACCTGACAGAGCAGAGAATATATATATTATCTCTGCTCTATCAGGTACAACATTTCTTCTGGAGGGATCAGCCAAATGGGGGGTGGTGGCAATTAGTTGCCAAAATGTGTGTGTAATCAAAGTCTGGATATATATATTTATAAGAATATAATATATAATACCTGCCCTTACCTTCCCCTATAAATTTGCTAAAAGTATACACACAAAAAAAACAAACCACTGCCTGAGACCCCGCGCAGCCCACATGCTACCCCCCTGTACCTGGTTGAATGTATCTAATATATATAATTAAATACATTCAACCAGGTAGAGAAAGAAAAAAAAAGTTTTATTTTCGTGTTCCCGGATTTTATTTTTTTAGAAATGTGTTGCCTTACCTTAGCCTGGTGGCCACTCCAGTGGGGGCTCCTGGATCCTGGTTGTGGGGGGGTCTGCCGTGGCCGCAGGTGCAGTGGCTCCCTCCCTCTGCTGCCTGTCTCTGCCACATGCACCCGGGCAGCTAGCCTTTCTATATCACTGTTACTGCCCCCACTGAGAGGCTATTCCATGTATCTACTACCCTTTCTATATCACTGTTACTGCTCCCACTGGGAGGCTATTCCATGTATCTACTACCCTTTCTATATCACTGTTACTGTCCCCACTGGGAGGCTATTCCATGTATCTACTACCCTTTCTATATCACTGTTACTGCCCCCACTGGGAGGCTATTCCATGTATCTACTACCCTTTCTATATCACTGTTACTGTCCCCACTGGGAGGCTATACCATGTACCTACTACCCTTTCTGTATCACTTACTGCCCCCACTGGCAGGGCCGGATTAAGAACATCATGGGCCTAGTGCTGAGGATTTCGGTAGGCCTTTTTATAAATACTGAGGCACACATACACTCTGCTATATACAGAGCCAGTGGTGTATTTAGGTTTTGTGCTGCCCTAGGCCTGACTAAACTCATGCACCCCCTAATTTAAATTTGGCGCACCCCTTCCTGTCAAGGGCACACCTCTTCCTGGTTAATCCCCACCCTTCCTCTTTAAGCTCCACCTTTTCCTCTTAGAGATCCGCCTTTTCCTCTCTGTTTTAAAAGTGGATACCAAGTGCCTACTTGTATATTTTGTATACCATTTCAAATGTATCTATTGAGATAAAGAAAATTATGAAATGTTTAAATGCAAGCATTTTTACAAAGAACAGCCACGCATGTAAAGTATACAGGATCACAGCCGCTCTAATTGGTTGAACAATAAAATCCACAGAAATGTGCACTGTATATGAGCGTATCACAGAGCTGCACAGCAATAAAACCCACAGAAATGGGCACTGTGTATGAGCATATCAGAGCTGCACAGCAATAAAACTCACAGTAATGTGCAGTGTGTATGAGCGTATCCCAGAGCTCCAGGGCAATAAAACTCACAGTAATATGCAGTGTGTATCACAGAATCCACAGCAATAAAACTCCCAGCAATGCAATGTGCGGTGTGTATGAGTGCATCAGAATCCACTGCAATAAAACTCCCAGCAAACCGAGTGTATATGAGCACACAGCAATTATGCTGTGGAGCGATCTTGACAGCAGTGGGGTGACACTGCCAGAGGGTGCACTGTAGCTTTGATTCCCTTCCCGGTGGGTGTTCAGTCCAGAATAGAGTCTGTGTTAACGAAAGGGCGGGCAGCTGCGCGCGTGCGTTTCACGTGGTTCAGCCAGTCATGTGGTACTGAGACTCAGAGAAATGTCAGTGAAATGCCCTGATGTTCGGTGGTTTCAATCAGCAGGTTTATTCAGGCGAACCACATAGGTTTCAATGTTAAAAATATTCCCGTTTTTATGCAATATCTAATGAATCATTTATTATTTTAATCTGCAGTAAAAAGTCTCTTTATTTATTGATTTTTTTTTAGTAGCTTTTTAGTCATTTTTCAGATTATTTTTTTGGGCAAAATTCCCCCCCCCCCTTTTTTTAATAGCAGTTTTTCTTTTTTCTGTAACAGAACTTTTTATAATCAATCATAGGATCTTATATGTAAATTCCAGACATTTTCGTTCAGTAGTTCTTTTTAAAACAGCAGGCCACGGGTTTGCGGTGGCAGCATTCAGCGGCCGACTCCATGCACTTTGGGGACCCTGCGGTGAATGGTGAATTCACTGCAGGGTGGGGAAATTTTATTCTCCTAAATGCAGGGAACTACAGAACACCAAAATGTTGGCATCATTTCGGTGCTCTGTGAGTAACCCATTTAGTGGTGAGGTTTTTTGCTGCCCCCTGGAAAGTGAAATTGAAAGTGTAAATTAGTGAAATCTCAATGTATCCTTCCTGGTAAAATACTTTGCAAAAGTGCGGGCCGCCGCCCCCTGGAAAGTGCCGGCCTAGGCCAAAATACACCAGTGAGTAACCTGTGTGACTCCTACAATCACTGCATCATGGGCTTACTTCATCCACCGTCGCACTCCCAGCCAGACAGAATGTTGAAGCCTTCACACAGTGAGTCACACATGGTGATCCAAGTCGTAATGGAGTACCTCAAAGCAATTCAAGACATCCTGCAACATTTGGACTCCTTATTTACAAGTATGCAGCAGGGTTTAAATGGCACCTCTGCTAAGGTGTGCACTCCAACGAAAGTGGGTAGAGGACCTCTAACGTCTGAAGAAATTGCTAGGAGAAGGTCCAGAAGCTCTGCTTCTACTGCAGGGAATCGTCCCATTCCATCTCAGAACGTTTAGTGCGCCCACCCAAGCTGCCCCGCACTTTCCCT